>PYDT01002420.1:0-13988 GCA_004837865.1 Musa balbisiana | reverse complement strand
TGACTTCCTTTAGGATTTGGTTCTGATGTCTGGTTCATTTTGGTATTACATACTCTATTCCCAAATCTCAATATGGGCTCATTTTTGAAACTTGGAAAATTTGGCTTCAATGACTTTTCTACTTCATCCTCAAGTAGATTTAAGCGTGGATCTCGTTACATTGTCCTCTTTAATTTGTTCAGGAGATCAGAGCACTTGAATGGAGGCCATCAATATCATTGAGTCGGCTCTTTCACTCATAGGATTCAAATCAAATATTTTCTGCTAAAACTTCCATTGCTCACGGATAGTTAGCCTAAAATTTGTGTTTTCTAACTAAGGCATCGCCACAACATTGGCTTTGCCCGGGTGAGAAACGGATAGTACAATAATAATCCTGTAGAAGTTCTATCCATCCGCTGCCTTATGTTTAACGCTTTCTGATGTGAAAATATATTTTAAATATGTGGTCCGTAAAGAGTTCAAATTGTGCCCATACAAGTAATGTGTCTCCAAAGCTTTAGGGCAAAAACAAACTGCCTATTCCATTCAGTTGAGTTCGATAATAGTTAATAACATTTTAGTTATCTTAAAAGCATGAGCAAATCACTCTCTCTTTCCTAATCATAACACATCCCAGGCCCTTCTTGAAGACAGTAATAAAATACAAATCCCTCACTACCAATTGGAATAGTGATGAATAGGGGCCTAGTCAATCGTCTTTTTTAAATCTTGAAAACTTGCTCCCCTCATCATCTCATACAAATGTACATTTCTTTTTAGTGAGTGGGTGAGAGGTTGAGCGACATTCGAGGAAAATCCCTCCACAAATCTCCGTAATAACCTGCAATGCCCAAGAAGCTCTAACTCTATTTACATGTTGTACTTCCCAATAACTACAGCTTCTACTCTTAGGGATCACCATGAAACAATATGAGTCCGAAAGCTTCCTTCGTAACTCCCGGAACTTCTTCCGCTAGTGGCCCGTTCCATGCCTCATTCATAGGGAACCTCAAAGGGCTCTATTTCATATATTCAATCTATATCCCCAATTCCATTCATTAATATCCCTTGGTGTCATTGACATAAGAGATGTCATTTAAGTATATCGTTTCTATATAGGGAAAAGGTAGAAATCACATATATAATCAAGACAAATTGTAATAGAAAAGAAAAAGGGGGTTTGTGTGATTTTTAATCTTTTCTACTGGGTAAATTTATTATACTTATGGCAATGAAGATAATAAATTCGGTCGTTTTCGTCGGACTCTATTATGATTCTGACCACATTCTCATAGGGCACTCTTATCTATTCCTTCTTCGAGGCTCTCGGGTTATGGAAGAAAGGAACCGAGAAGGAGGTATCAGCAACAACGGTTTTAATTACGGGACAGCTCAGGATGATTCATATCGATCTTCAATTATGCGCCTTGCATCTAGCAGGGTAGACCTCATACAAGAATGTCCCTTAGTTCTACCCTATCTTTTGTTCATTTCTTTCTGGGAACAACACAAAAACTTTTTGATATGGTCTACTACCAGAAATTCAATGCGTAATCTCAGCATTCAATGGATTTCTGAATAATCTCATTTTTCAATATTCAACCATTTCATTTTTAAACCAAGTTCAACGTTAGCCAGAATTAGTCAACATTTATATGTTTCGAGGCAACAACAAGATGTATTTGAACAAGTAGTTTTATGGTTGGTAATGGTACATTTTCTGCATGAAATGGGTTGGATTGGTATATTCTGGGATACGGCAAATCATTCATTCGATCTAAAATCTAATAGGTACCGTGCTAAATATAATAGGTACCTTGTGTCAGAATGAGAAATTCTATGGCTCGAATTTTAGATTCTCTTATTTATCACCTGTGTTACGATTTAGCAGAAGCCGTCGCCTATTGCACTAAGAAACTGAAAGGAACCTCAGACAAAAAGGCCAGAAAAAGTCAGAAAAGTCGAAAAGGAAGAAAGGGGAGAAATGAGGAAGAAAGCGATTGTAGAAAGTGAGGAAGGAAAGCGATGTAGAAAGTAGAAAGAAAGCGATGGTAGAAGAAACAACTCCGAAAGGAAGGAGACTAACAGGAAACACAAGAGGGATCCACCGAAAAAAGACCCTTCCCTTTGTGATTCGAAGAAAGGAGGATCCGGACAAAATAGATGAAACGGAAGAGATCCGCTCCGCACGTGAATGGAAAGGACAAAAAAAAAAAAAAAAAAAGCATGAATTCCACTTCATTAAAGGCACAGCGATTGAAGATAGCCCAGTTTACGAAGATTCTTATTTTGATACCTATCAAGATGAATTGGGAATTGGGAAGACTTGAAGAGGAAAAATGAAAAGACTTTTTTCTGCTTGACTTTGAAAAAACTATTGTAACTTTCTTTTCGGATTAAAGCGGGGATGGAATCGTCCATTGCGATATATAAAAAAATAATCGATTTGAAAATAGTGTACAAAATGAAATGTCACAATATTTTTTTATACGGTTCAAGTGAGTGATGGGAAACAAATAATATCTTTTACATAGCCGCCCAGTTTATCAAATTTTTCGGAAATGTAGAACGCAAAATGTTTTGTACATGACAGAAAAAATTTTCAATGAAGACCTATTATGTTATTGGGGTTTACCAATGAGCAAAAAAAAATTAAAATTGAGCAATGAATGATAAGTCGAATAAAAACTCTAGACGAAGAAGAAGAAGAAGAAGAGAAGAAAGGATATCTCTTGCTCTATATATACTTGAAAAAAGGACCGATATGCAACGATGGAGGGAAATGAGCAAGAATACTTGCAAAAAGGTATGATCCTTTTGAACGGACCGTATCGTGGAACAATAAAAAAATTCTAGTCAGACAATCCATGAATGATTAATACTTCACAAATGATTTAATACTTCTACAAAAGATTTAATTACTGTCTACAGAAAAGAGAAGAGTAGTGAACAGCCGACGCCTCTACCACTGAGCCTGAGGAACAACGGGAGATTCGACATCATAGCGTTCAACCACAGTTCTCAAAACCCATGGAACAATATGAGTCCGAAGTTCCTCGTAACCTCCGGGAACTTATTCGTAGGGGCTCCGTTCCATGCCTCATTTCCATAGGGAACCTCAAAGTGCTCTATTTCATTATATTCATCTATATACCAATTTTCCCATTCAGTTAGCCCTTGGTTGTCATTGACATAAGAGATGTCATTTATAGTCTATCCGTTTTATATAGGGAAAGTGAAAAATCATCATATAATATCAAGAAATTGTAATAGAAAGAAAAAGGGGTTTGTGATGATTTTTAAATCTTTTTATGGGTAATTTATTATACCTTATGCATGAAGATAATCAAATTCGGTCGTTGGTAGGACTCTATTATGGGAAAATTTCTGGACCACTTCTCATAGGGCCCTTTATCTCTCTTCTTCGAGCTCGGGTTATGGAAGAAGAGAAAGGAACCGAGGAAGGAGAGTGATCAGCAACAACGGGTTGTTATACGGGACAGTCATGATGGCATATCGATCTATTATTGCGCCTCTTGCATCTAGCATTGGGTAGACCTCATACCAAATAACCTGTCCTGTTTACCCTATCTTTTGTTTCATTTGTCTGGAACAATCACCAAAACTTTTGATTCTGGGTCTACTACCAGAAAGTCAATGCGTAATCTCAGCATCAAGTGTATTTCTGATAAATCTCATTTCAATTATTCAACCCTTGTATTTACCAAGTTCACGTTAGCCAGAATTAGTCAAAATTTATATGTTTTCGAATTTTGCACAACAAGATGTTATTTGATAACAAGTAGTTTTATTGGTTGGTTAATGGTTCACATGTTTCGTCTGAAATGGGTTGGGATTGGATTATTCTGGATCCGGCCAAAATCATTTAGTCGATAATCTAATAGGTACCTTGCAAACTAATAGGTTTGTGTCAGAATTGAGAAAAGTCTATGGCTCGAATTTTTAGTGTTCTTATTTATCACCTGTGTTACTATTTAGGCAGAATGGCCGTCGCCTATTGTCACTAAGAAAACTGAAAGAAACCTCAGAAAGCAGAAAAGTCAGGAAAAGTCAGAAAAGGAAGAAAGGGGAGAAAGTGAGGAAGAAAAGCGATGTAGAAAGTGAGGAAGGGAAAGCGGTTCGAAAGTGAGGAAGGGAAAGCGATGTAGAACAACTTCCCGAAAGGAAGGAGACCTAAACAGGAACAAGAGGGATCCACCGAAAAGACCTTCCCTTTTTATTCGGAAAGAAGAAAAGGACGGATCCGGACAAAAATGAGATGAAACGGAGAGATCCGACGTGAATGGAAAGAAAAAACAAAGCATGATTACAAATTGCACTTTTAAGACACATTGCGAGTAAAGATAGCCCCAGTGTACGAAGATTCTTATCTTATACCTATCAAGATAATTGGGAAATTTGGGAAGCCTGAAGAAGAGAAAAAATGAAAAGACCTTTTTTTCTGGCTTTGACTTGAAAAACCTATTTTAACTTTGTCTTTGGGATTATAAGGGGGGAATCGTCCATTGCGAGGAAGAAAAAATAATCGATTTGAAAATAGTGTACAAAAATGAAAGTCACTAATATTTTTTTATACGTGTTCAAGTGATGGAAACAAATAAATCTTTTACATATCCGCCTAGTTTATCAACTTTTTAGGAAATGATAGAACCGCAAAATGGTTGGTACATGACAGAAAAATTTTCCCATGAAGACCTATATGATTATTGGGGTTCTACCAAATGAGCAAAAAAAATACAACTTGAGCAATGAATTTGATAATGAATAAAAAACTCTAGAAGAAGAAGAAGAAGAGAAGAAGACGAGAAAGGAATATTCTCTTGCTCTAGATATACTTGAAAAAAAGGACCCAAATTAGCAACGATGAGACTGAGCAAGAATACTTGCCCAAAAGCGTAGCTCCTTTTTGAACGCCGTACGTGGAAACAATAAAAAACTTATATTACAGACAATCATGAATGATTGAATTTACTTCCACTAAATGATTTAATTACTTTACAAATGATTTAATATTCTACAGAAGAAGAGGAAGATGTTAGATTCCATAGAAAACGTTTTGGATAAATAAGATTCATGGGCTCTTTATATTTCTAAAAATTCTCGAGAATTGAACATGAAAGAATCGCGTGATGAGGAAATCATCATTTAATTAGATTGTTAGTTCTTAACGTTTATCGATGAATCTTCTTTATTTTTATTGAAGAAGAAAGAAGAATTATTCAGAAGTAAAGCCAAAATACTTGAGATTGTAGTTCGGCATAATACAACCCAATCCAAAATGTCAAACAACAACTGAAAAAAAAAATCCATTGGAATAGAAGAATCAGTTTAAAAAGGGCCTCGACGGTATTCAAATTGACGATTGAATGAATTAGCCCAAGGACTGGATCAAGGAAAATGGAGAAGAACAGAGGAAGATTATGAAAAATTTAGTTCAAGGAAAAAGCGAAAAAAGGGTGGTGATCGATACTATAACAATCCGGATACGGATACCGATATGATAAATTGCAGCAGAAGCAGAAGAGGTGGCTTTGATACGTATTCGCAACAACCAGTTAGAGTTTAATCGGGTCTATAATCCAAGGATCCCTGCGTGCTCAAAGCGGCGGTTTGCGTAAAAATTATTTTGGGAAATATTTCAAACAAATGTTCATTCCCCGCGACTTTTTTTGGATCGAATAGACAAAGTCTTTTTTGTCTTTTTTTGATAGTCTTTTTTTTATTTTTTTTGATAGATATAGATATCGAAAAAATCTTTTTTAGGAATCGTGGGGGGACAAACCAGAATCCTAAACTGTCCGACTTCTTTGGGAGGGGAACGAGGAAAGAGACAACACTGGGAAAAAAAAAAAAAGAGAGGAGAAACAAAAAAAAAGGAAGATGAAGGAAACAATCAGAAATTTGGCGAGATCGCATATATTGCTTCAAGCAAATAAGAGGTTTGATGCGATAACCAATCTTTTTAGCAAAAAAAAAATTGTATTGCCTTCAGTGATAATCAGCTAATAAATGGAACGTCTGTTATTATCAATTCCCGGTGGTATGAGGATTGAAGGAATGGAATAGAGAAATACATGTAAATGCACCTATAATGGTGTTCCATTATCAGAAACAGACATTTCCCAAACGATTGGTTAAACGATGTCTTCGATAAAGATTTTGTATTTCCTTTTCGTTTTAAAACTTGGCGAGGAGATCTAAAATACGATCTTCATTCATGGAGATCCAATGAAAACAAACAAAGGAAAAAAAAAAAAAAAAAAGAAAAATTTTGTTTTTAACAGTGTGTGGGAATGGAAACGGAAGCCCTTTTGGTTTCTCCCCCGAAACCAACCTTTCTTTTTGAACCCATCATATATAAGGAACTCAAAAAAAATAATTAGAAAAGTAAAAAAGAAAATCTTCGAAAGTTTCAAAGAAAAAAAAATAACAAGATGGGTCATCAAAGAGTTTTCATAGTTCTAAAACGAGTTCTAAAACGAGTTCTAAACGATAGTTTCTAGTTCTAAAACGAATAGTTCTAGTTCTAAAACGAACAGTTATCGTCTAAAACGAATAATGAAGAAACTTGAAAAAGTGAAACCCAAAATTTTGTTATTTGAATTGAGGAAGGGAAAAGTACATGAACCAATGGATAAATGCAAAAGATTCAAAAAAAAATATTCAGATATTCACGAATCGACCATTTTTTCAAAGTCGATCTATAATGGACATTATGTAATCATAGAAAAAAAATGAAAAGATCTTGATGATAAGACAATCCACAATAAGAATCAAATAGAAGGAATCCACAACAGACAAGAACGACAATAGTTCCAGCAGTATCATGATAAAAGACCGGAATTACAAAAACCATTATTTGGCAGATACTTAAAGAAAAAAAGACCAGATTAATACGCAAATAAAATATTTTATGAAATCTCTGAAAACAATATACTAGATATCTTGCAAATGTATGGTTACATTCTAAGGTTAATCACAACCTTTTAAAAAAAAACAATTATCAAGAATCCATTTCAACCGATGAAAGCAATCAAGAGAGGAATTTGATGAAACAGATCAAGATACAATGAACTTTAGGGTTCGACTATAAAACAAGTCCTTTTATCCTAATATTAGAAATGAGTTAAAACCTATCACGACTTATCGTCTCTTGTCCCACGAATATGTATTTTACAATGGTCACAAAACCAAAGTATTAACAACATCACTGAGATCTGACTTCAATATACGATCAAGGGAACCTATATTTTATTAAACAAGATAAAGTATTATTGTATGACACGAGGAATATTTGATCCAAATCAAGGCATACAGAAATAATAAGTCTGGAATAAATAAATGAAAAAAAAAATGTAAAGGGTCATACAATATAATTTTTCTCGGAGCAAATGGTTCTCGCTGAGTACCGAAAAAATGGCGCGAAATAGAGCAATCAACGTGTACTATTCAAAATAAAGAATCAATGAAATGTATTCATATAAAAAGGAAAAAAGACCGATTAATTAATTACATGGAATGAAAATTTTTAGCAGGGATTTCATCGAGAGTCGAAAAGAAAATTAAAAAAAACACTACAGATATGATCTTTTATCACATGAATATATAAATTATGGGGTAGTCAAGGCTCCTACACACTGAAACCCGATCGTTTTTGTATTGCCTAAATCTGACTAATAGGTTACCTAAACAAAGGATATTTATGATACCCATAAAAATCTTGGATAGAAAATATTTGATATAGAATTCTTCATTTGTCTGCCTAGATAGAAACATGTGATATTGAGAACACTAGTGAATGAGAAAAATAGTGAATAGTGAGAAACAATAGTGATATTGAGGACTGGGAACGAATGTATATCCCCCCCCCCCCCCCCCCCCCCCGGTACGAATGTATAAAAATAATTAAGACTAGACTCATCAAAAAAAAATTTTTTGATTGGATGGGAATGAATCGAAATTATTTAAAATATCACAATCTAGAACTTGGTTCTTCCCAGAATTTTGTGTTACCTTTTATGCATATAAGATTAAACCGTGGATCATACAATCAAATTTACTTCTTTCTAATATTATTATTGAAAAGATATTAGTCAAAAACAAAATGAAATGATATTAGTCTCAAATCAAAATGAAAAAATAGTAGTAAAATCAAATCAAATAAATATTAGTCAACAATAAAATCAAAAAAAAATAGTCAAAAATCAAATCAAAAAAAAAGATTAGGCAAAATCAAAAAATATAGTCAAAATCAAAATCAAAAAAATATTAGTCAAAAATCAAAAAAAAATATTCGTCCAAAAATCCAAAATCAAACAAATATTAGTCATAAATCAAAAAAATAGTAGTCCAAATCAAAAATCAAAAAAAAATTGTCAAAATCACAAAAAAATAGGCAAAAACCAAAATGAAAAAAATAGTAGTCAAAATCAAAAAACAATGAAAAAAATATTAGTCAAAATCAAACATCAAAGATTCCGTTTTAAAATAGAATTTCAAAAAATTCCAAACCAAGAAAAAAAGAGGGTCATCCAATCTTGATATCGATACAAAAATACAAAACCAAAAGGAATATCTGAAAGAGGATTGCACGAGACAGAACATTAAAAATAAAAGGTAAATAAAAAAAAAAAATCCAAGAAAATAAGGAAAAGGAACTAGATTTGGCCTGAAAAAATGTTTTATTTTTCAATGAAGATGGGATGACCCTTGAATCAAAAAATTTTAATAATGTTAGGTATATGTCTCCTACTTAGATTGATCAATCCAAGGGAAATGACTAGATCCTCGATTCAAGAGGAGAGAAGAGATACTCTGGATTGTAATGCTGATTTCAGAAAGATAAAGCTCTCTACAGAATTAATAAAAAAGGGGAAATAATGATCGCAAACCAATTTCGTCTAGCTTTAAGAAGGGAGGGAAGGAAAATCTTATTATTGTATCAAACCCCCTAAGTATTTCAGTGGTGATAAGAGTAAACACCAAAGTATAGAAGATGACATAAAGAAAAGATTATTGTGATAAGAAATTTTATCAAAATCACTGGAAGACCCGACCGGCAATATATTTGTGAATGGGGATCAAGATCCTTATATTCTTTCCTGAAAATATTCTCTCTAGACGTCGTAGAGAAATGAGAATTCTATTTGTTTCAACTCGCATAATCGGGATATTGGAATAGAAAAGCCAGTATTTTCAACGAAAACAACATAAGAAACTCGGAACAATTTTTGAATGAGGACAAACGTCTTAATACGGATTTAAAAAATTAATTAAATGCAAATTGTCTTTGGCCCAATTACCGATGAGAAGATTTAGTTGTATGAATCGCTATTGTTTGATACCATAATGGTAGTCGTTTCAGTATGTCCAAGGATACGTAGGTATCCACGATTCAGAATTATTTAAAGTAATTCCTAATATCACATGACCGTTTTCAGTAATATAAACGAAAGATGTACGCATATGGTTGTGTTACGTTCTGGTACATGATAAGTATTTCTTGTGTGTATCAATTCAAGTGAATCTAGAAAGAAATCTACAGAATCTTGTTTTAGGTGCAAAGAAATCATTTCTTCTTTCGTAAATGCAGAAATGATGGAATACCTTTCAACTATATATCCTTGTCTTTTCGATCTAAATCAAATGGAAAATTGATTTAGAGAGAAACGGATCAAATCATAATTTTTGCGTGTACTAGATTCAAAAAAATTGACATAATATAATAATTATTATTTTATTTCCTGACGGTAAAATCCATGGCAGAAAAAGAAAGAAAGAAAAGTATTTAAAAAAGTTTATGGTCAAAATTCATTTCATTTTCACTCTTCCACAAGAAGAAAAGGAAGAAAACAGGGGTTTGTGGAATTTTCAAGTATTAAGTTTCACCAATAAGATACGAAGACTTACTTCACATTTGGAATTGCCACAAAAGAGATTTTTTATCACAAAGAGGTCTACAAAAAATTGGAGAAAAAAACAAAAAAAAAAAAACGTCAACGTATGCTGGCGTATTTGTCAAAGAAAAAAATAGAGCGCGTTAGAAGAAATTCACTGACCAGTTGGATATTCGGGAGCCAAAAAATCGTTAATGAAATCGTTGAATTAGTATAGTAGTTATGAGATTTTTTATTTTGATGACACCTCCTTACTTTTTGAGGAATTCAGAAATAATGAATTAAGGAAGAAAAGTATGACTGTACCGGGTCTTATCTTCTTACTCTTCTGATATTTTCTCTTTTATTGTTTTACTTACTTTAATACGTCTTTATGTACCTACAAAAACAGATTTCATGAGGTTAGTTATATGGGTCCTCACCACCCATCAATGCATGGTGTTATTCGACTGATCGTTACTCTCGATGGTGAAAGATGTTAGTGACTGTGAACCCATATTGGGCTATTTACACGAGGGATGGAAAAAATAGCGGAGGAGGAAAACCGAAAAACAATTTATACAATATCTGCCTATGTAACACGGGTGGGATTATTAGCTAAATGTTAACAGAGGCAATAACGGTAAATGCACCAGAACAACTGGAAAATTTCAAGTACCTAAAGGGCTAGCTATATCAGAGTAATTATGCTGGAGCTGAGCCGTCGTAAGATTTCATTTGTTAGGCTGGGCTTTATGGCGGTATCGGCGCGCAGACAGACTCACTTTTCTATATTTCAGAGAGAGGGGAGAATGTCGATGATTATTCGAAGACGCCACAGGTAGCGAATGATCCAAATTATTTCCGCATCGGAGGAGAGTAGTGCCGATCTACTTATGGCTCTGGATAGATAAATGTTTGGATTTTTGCGAGATTTTTTAACAGGAATTGTTGTGAATATCAAAAACTCATTACCGACAATCCATTTTGGAGGGCGAGTCGAAAAGGGGCATTTATGGGGTAGAGGAAGCAAGAATGGGGTTTATCAGGACCGATGTTACGAGCTAGGAACACAATGGGATCTTCGGAAAATTGATAATTCATGAGTGTTACAATGAATTCGATTGGGAAGTCCATGGAAAAAGCAAGTGAGATTCGTTAGCTCGTTTAGTACGAATCGGTGATGAAATGAGGGATCTATAAAATATTAAACCAGGCCTCTAGAAGGAATTCTGGAGGACCCTATGAGAATTAGAAAGTCCGACGCTTTGATGACAAAAAAATTCCGAATGGAATGCTTTTGAATTATAGATTTATGAGTAAAAAAACCTTCAACCAATTTTGAAATTGTCGAAACAAGAACTTTACGTGAGGTAGAAGCCCCCAAGTTAGGCGGAACTTAGGAATTTTATTTGATAGGAGATAATAGTGTTTTCCCTTGGAGATGGAAATGCGCCACCCGGCTTCATAAATTTGCAAACTTCTTCCTCAGCTAGGTAAAAGAATTGGAAATTGGCTGATATCATGACGATACTAGGTAGTAGAGATATTTTTTTGTTTTTTTCATTATGGGAGGAGGTTGATCGTGGAAATGTAATGATACGACCAGAAGTACAACTATCAATTCTTTTTCTTATCGGAATCCTTAAACAAGAAGTATAGGATCATATGGATCTTCTGTACCCATTTTGACCCTTTATATGGGAATTACAATAGGGGTACTAGTAATGTGTGTTTAGAAAGAGGAAATCTCTGCAGCGAGCCAACAACAGTATGGGCCGGAAATATGCCGGACCCCTTGGGAAATTCTGCAAGCTTCTCAGCAGATGGAACTAAATACTTTTTAAAGAAGACCTTCCTCCCAGCGAGAGGAGCTGTCGTTGTTAGTATTGACCGTCTATATGGTCTATCAATTCTACTAAGTATTTAGTAATTCTTTGGGTATCGCTCATTTTAGCCGATCTCAGTATAGGTGTTTGTTTATGGGTCGCATTTAAGCTATGCTCCTATTGGGCTCTTATGTCAGGAGCGGATCGATAATAAATATTCCTTTTTCAGGGTCTACGAGTGCTGCTCAATCTATTAGGTATGAAAATACCAATGAACTTATGTGTGTTATCAATACCTACGTGTGATTCGTTGAACAGGAAACTTTAACTTCTTTCCTAGAAGTAAAGGAAAGAAGTTGAATGTAATGTATTGACTAGGTATTTATTTTATTCATAATCGGGTATGTGGAATAGAAACCATATTTGCAACGAAACAACATAAGAAAACTTGAACAATTTTTGAATGAGGCAAACAGTCTTATACGGATTAAATAAATTAATTAAAGGCAAAATTGTTTCTTTGGCCCAATTACCGATTAGAAGATTTAGCTTGTATGAATCTGCTATGGTTTGATACAAATAATGGTAGTCGTTCGTATGTCAAGGAGTATGTATACACGATCAGAATTATTTAATAGGTATATTGCTATATACCAGCGTTTTCAGTAAATAAAAAACCGAAAGATGTACGCATGGTGTGTTAGTTCTGGTACAATGATACGTATTTACTGTGTATCAAGTCACTGGAATCTAAGAAAGAAATCTACAGAATCTTTATAGGTGCAAGAAATCATTCTTTCTAAATGCAGAAAGATATTATCCTTTGTCTAAAATAGATTATCATTTCTTTCTATCTAAATCAAATGGAAAATTGATTAGATAGAAACGGATAAATCTAAATTTTTGCGTGTACTAGGTTCAAAAAATTGACATAAAAAATACTTATAATTTTTTTCCCTGACGGTCAAATCCATGGCCTGGAAAGAAAAGAAAAGAAAAGATAAAAAAAGTTTATGGTGCAAAAATTAATTCATTTCACTTCTTCACAAGAAAGAAAAAGAAGAAAACAGGGGTTCTGTTGGAATTTCACAGTATTAAGTTTTCACAATAAGATCCGAAGGACTTACTTCACATTTGGAATTGCACTAAAAGAGATTTTTATCACAAAGAGGTCTACAAAAAAATTCTGAGAAAAACGCTCAAGCGTCTGCTGGCTATTTGTCAAAGAAATAGAGCGCGTTATAGTAAATTAATGACCAGTTGATATTCGGGAGCCAAAAACGTAATGAACGTTTGAATTAGTATTATAGTAGTGATTAGATTTTATTTTTGCTGATTACCGCACCCTTTTTTGAGAATTCATGACTAATGAATAAGGAAGAAAGATATGACTGTACCGGCTGTACAAAAAAGATCATGATAGTTAATATGGGGCCTCACAACCCATCAATGCATGGTGTTCTTCGACTGAGCGTTAATCTCGATGGTGAAGATGTGCTTGCTGTGAACCCCTATTGGGCTATTACACAGAAGGGATGGAAAAAATAGCGAAAACCGAACAAGTTATACAATATCTGCCTTATGTAAACACGTTTGGGAGTTTAGTAACTATGTTCACAGGGCAATAACGAGTAAAGGCACCAGAACAACTGGAAAATGTTCAAGTACCTAAAAGGGCTAGCTATAATCAGAGTATATGCTGAGAGCTGAGCCGTATAGCTTCTCATTTGTTTGGCTGGGCCTTTTATTGGCGGATATCGGCGTCGCAGGAATCCCTTTTTCTATATTTTCCGAGATAGAGAATTGATATATGATTTTATTCGAAGCCCAGGGATGCGAATGATGAATAATTATTTCCGCATCGGAGGAGTAGCTGCCGATCTACATTATGGCTGGATAGATAAATGTTTGATTTGTGAGATTATTTGTTAACCGGAATGTTGACTATCAAACAAACTCATTACGCGAAATCACATTTTTTGGAGCGAGTCGAAGGAGTGGGCATTATGGTGGAGCAGGAAGCAAATAATTGGGGGTATCAGGGACCGATGTGACGAGCTTCTGGAACACAATGGGATCTTAGTAAAATGATAATTATGAGTGTTACAATGAATTCGATGGGAAGTCCAATGGCAAAGAAGAGAGAGTCGTTAGCTGTTAGTAGTAACGCATCGGTGAAAATGAGGGAATCTATAAAAATTAATTCAACAGGCTTCTGAAGGAATTGCTGGGAGGGACCCTATTGAGATTAGAAGTCCGACGCTTTTGGATAGAGCAAAAA
>PYDT01001476.1:0-13988 GCA_004837865.1 Musa balbisiana | reverse complement strand
CAACAATTGAAACGGAGTTAACTTTAACTCCCCTATCGATATCCATAATCAGATGAAGTCATTCTTGAATTCAAAGCCTTTGATCAAGAGGACATATTGCTAAGTTACGAAGTTTAACCTTATCAATAATTTAATCCTGATTCCTTCATGATGTTATCTCTCTGAAAATGAGTCAAGGTTGGACATCCTTTTTCAAGTTTTACATTCAACTGGGAATGATATAATGGGTAGCAATTCATCTATGTAAGATATCTTAACATAGAAAATTACGAGCAAGTTCTTGATATCTTAAAGAATGCAAATATTCAGTTTAGCAATCTAGCATTTCTATCATCCAATTTTCCATTTATATTTCGATGGAAGCTTTTTTTTAAACATAATTCAAATTCAAATATGGCACTCATAGCCTCATTCAGATATTTCTCCTCTTTGTCATCAACAAAAAGGAGAATGATATAACAAATTTAAACACAAGTGAGTGATAGGTAATTTCACACACATGAAGTGATAGGCTACCAATATACAAACATCTCAAGGAAAGATTAAATCACGAATAATTTTGACAAGGGTTCAAGATACGTAGTGAATCAATATCCTTACAAGTAAAAAATCCTTCTTTTTTTTTTCAGCAGGAAAATGATACGAAGGAATCATTTATCAAATCCATTTCTCGAAAATATTTTTCACATTACAGCCTATGAAGAGCATGTTGCTTAATGATTCCACATGTCAAAAATCACATGAATCAACTCGAGATAACATATGATTATGAGAGCTACATTAAGTTCGAGCGGAATAGGTATCAAGAAATCGAAAAATCAAAATTAACACTTCATGCATTCGGACAAGGTTTTGCTAAGATTTCCATACAACATGAAGATAAAAACATCTCTATCATGGAAATTTTATATCCATATTGTCAACATATTAAGAGTAATTGATCAGATTCGCGGGACGTTCCATGAAGAACACTTATGATACGGAACTCCATGCCTTAGGAGCCATCTTATACCATTTTCACAAATTGGTTTATCGGCAGCAGCACACAAGCTAGCATAATTATGGGTTGAACGAAGCTGATTCATCATAAGTGAAGACAAGTTAAATAGGAGTCCCATTGTGAAAAAAGTAAGACCTCGAGCTCGAGGACGGAGTTATACGATAAAAAGACATACTTGTATTAAACAATTGATTAAAGGATAAATCTAAATTATTTTAGATGAATCTCAGATTTAGATCAATATAGTAAACATAGTAACATAACATATCTGGCTGGAAAGAAAAAAATATAATAGGAAAAGATGAGGACAAAAAATAAATCCACGGGTTTCAGACTTGGGTACAAGCCCAACGTATCATTTCCTTTTGGTCGCACAACCAAAAAAATTATTCTGGGGGTTACAGAAGATGAACAAATACGGAATGTATCAAGAACTATGTACAAAAAATAGGAGAATATCCTCGGGTTTCGAAGGAACGATCGTATAGGAATTAAAAACAAGAATGATTTGATCCAGGTCATAATCTATATTGGATTTCAAAATCGTAATGAGGCCAAACACGAGGATCGAAGAATACAGATGAAGTACAAAAAAAGAATTTAATTCTGTGAACCGAAGAATCAACATTGCTATACAAGAGTGAAAAAACCTTATGGGAAACTATATTCTTGCGAATATATCGTTTACAATTTAAAAAATAGAGTTTCGTTTTTTCGAAAGGCAATGAAAAGGCTATTGAATTAGATGAACAAACGGATACAAAAGGAATGCAAGTACAAATTGCAGGGCGGATGACGGAAAAGAAATTGCACGGGTCGAATGGATCAGAAGGAAGGGGGCCCTGACAAACAATCGCGCTAAAATTGATCATTGTTACATACAATTCGAAACTATCTATGGAGATTAGGCCATCAAAATGTGGTATTTGGGGGACGAGGAATAAAGACGACCTTTATTTATCTCCTGCCTTCGGGCAGTGATAGACCAAAAAATAACAAAAAACGGTCATTCTTTTTCCGTTAAATCAAACAAAAATGAGCAATTCTACTTCTATAAGGTGGAATAAATAAAAATTCGATTGACCTTTGTTATAATTGCTATGCCTTTTAGTGTGTGACTCGTTAATTTCTTTAGAGTTTAGAATTGGAATAACAAAAAATAGACTAAACCCTACTAAACTAAAACTTATAAATAATTAAAAACAAAAAGTAAAAACAAAACTAAAATAATAACCAACTTTATGCTTCGTATGTCGAGATCCCAAGAAAGAGGTCATCATGAGATGAGGTGGATCAATCATATAGTTGCAGCAATTGCAACGAAAATCTTTTCCATAACAAATTGATCTGGGTTGTGAAACAAAAATAAAGGGAGTGGATAAATGGACGGCTTGATTAGAAAGAGGAGAACAAAATATAAATGATATATGATTCTATGTATGGTCTATGAATTACCTAATAAAGGAAATGTGATAAAGACATCAATAGCGGAATGAATATAACTAATATAAAGAGACTCGGGTTAATAAAAACTAAGGAGATGACTCCCCCGAGAAGGAATTTTGTTGGGAGATCCATTGCGAGTCAGGCCTAACATTAATGGAGAAGCTATGGGACGACGGAACGGTGACTGATAGGCTTCTACTGAAAACGAACCGAATAAATTCATGGTGGATGGCGGAACGAAGAGAAAAAATTTATTTATTTGAGAAGCATGGTTGACCTAGGACTAAAACAGTAAAGAGTCATATTCGCCGCGAAACCTTTATTTATGAGAGTTACATTACATATTTCGGCAATCATTTGATAAGGGTAAAATAAGGATCAAGGATCGTTATTAAAATAAAAAGCATTATCTAAATTATAAAAGCATATCTATAATTTATATTAATCTATAATTTATATCTATAAATATGCATAACATAATATTCTAGTATATTCTGTATAACATCTTCCTGTAAACAAAAACAAATCAATATAATAAATGTCTTCGTGATTAGTTTAGTAAATTATTAAATAACATGCGTATCGTAAGATTAATGAATCCTTTCATTCGCGAGGAGCGGGATGAGAAGAAACTTCATGTCCGGTTCGTAGTAGAGATGGAATAAGAAACGACCATCAACTATAACCCCAAAAAGAAACCGATTTCGTAAACAACATAGAGAGGAGAATGAAGAGGGAATATCTTTTCGGGGCAATCGTATTTGTGTCGGCAGATACGCTCTTCAGGCACTTACCCGCTTGGATCACAGCTAGACACATAGAAGAGCGGGGCGACGAGGCAAGGACACGGATAGCGCGTCGTGGTGGAAAAATATGGTTACGTATATTTCCCGGACAACATGTTACAGTAAGACAGCGGAAACAGTATGGGTTCGGGGACAGGGATCCGAATGATTGGGTATCCGTGTTAAACAGGTCGAATACTGTATGAAATGGGAGGGTATCAGGCTGTAGCCAAAGCAGCTATTTAACTAGCTGCGTCCAAAATGGCCTATACGAACTAATTTGTCAGGATAGGTAGTAGAATAAACGTGTATTGAGGATGAAAAAACAAAGCGTTTCATTTATTTTCTGGACATGAAGATATTTCTTTTTTTCCTATATTGCATTAAAATAACGGATTCCACTAATGATATGTTCAACTCATACCTTTGAAGTAGAGGATAACGCGGAAGCTCGAGAATTGATGTGTATTCGATATAGGAGCTGTATCATCGATTTATGCTAATTATTGGTGGACGTTTATTGTTGCTGTAATCAAGAAGCAGTGCCTAATATGACCCACTAGAAAGATCGAAAATAATTAGAGCTGAATGTACGTACTTGTAAGAAAGGCAACGTGACAACGTATGATATACGATATGAGCAATGCTGCGGTTGTGCATTGATCAAGAATCGCGGAAATCCAAGGAACTCGAGTTTTTGGTGCGATCGCTCGGAATTGAGACGTTGCATTTACTAAAGAGTTTCATTGGCTCCCGAGGTATTATAAATCATACTAGGATGGGACGACTGATATATCAGCACATCTAAAATAGATCAAATTTATAGAATCAATTTAAGTAGATTAGTGATTGTGTTCACGAATATACTTTAAATAATAAATAATTTTATAATAAAAAAAAAATAAAGAAAGAAAACTAATAAACAAGAAACAAAAGAAACATGTTGATTATATAAAATTTGGAGTCACAATAATTATAGTTGTCATGGGTCTAGGACACTATTGCCGATGAGGTATATACCTTCTATAAGAAATGCTGACATGAATAAAAAAGGAACGGTTCGAAAGCATCTACTAATATCCACGAACAATCTTGTGAATAAAATACTTCTACGAGAAGGTTTTATTGAAAACGTCGGAAACCATCAGGAAGGTACACATATTTATGGTTTCAACTTGCGAAATAGAAAGACTAGGAAAGCATACACAGAAAGATTTAAAGGTATCAGCGACCGGTTTTCGCAAATTTATTCGACTATCAACAAATTCCTAGATTTTAGGTGGAATAGGGGAATTGTAATTCTTCTACTTCCCGTAGGTATCAATTGCAGATCGAGAAGGCTCGCGAGATAAAAATTGGAGGCGAAATTTTGTATTAATGGTGATTCCTCCTCCTCTGGTAGCTATTTTTTTCTCTCTACGGTCATATTGTGAAATAGAGAGAAAAGTTAGTATATACTCTTCCCCATTGTTGCGATACTTAAAGGAAGTTAACCTGGACTGAAAGAACCAAAAATTATTCATGAAGGTTTAATTACTGGAATCACTTTCCAACGGGTAGGGTCGGGTCAGCCTAGATAATAAAGATTGTAATTCTAGGTTATTGGTTCGGGTAAAGGATCCGGCGCAGTTTTATCGGATACGACATGGGATTCAGAGTCAAAATGGACAGTAAGTGTGTTTTATGATTAACAGGGGACGTATGAATTTATAGCTTCGCAAAAAGATTCGAATGATTAGGTGATTTTAAAAGCATTCGCTTCATGACGTACAATTCGAAGTTAAATGACGATACAATTCGAAGTTCCCTACCCTCCAAAAAACTCAGGAAATATTTTCTTCCAAGAATAGATTAAATGTAAGGTAAGGAATAGAAATATGAAAATAAGGGATTCCGTTCGTAAAATTGTGAAAAAATGTCGGAGGTTCCGTAGGCGCGGACGAATTGCTTTAGTGATGTTCCAATCCGATGACATAAACCGAGACAAGGATAATCTTTCTAAAAAGAACTTTCACAAAGAAAAGCCAAAAATACAAGGATTTTTATATGAAATGGATATCGTATCTTTTCTTTCTTAGTATATTCTCTGACTGATATTATAAGATGATAAAATATGACAAAAGCTATACCAAGAATCGGTTCACGTAGGAATGGGCGTATTGGTTCACGTAGAATGGACGTAGATACCAAAGGGAAGAGTCACGTTCAAGCAAGTTCAACAATACCCAATTGTAACGTTACGGATGTACGAGGTCGGGTGGTTTCTTGGGCCTCTGCTGGTACTTCCGGTTCAAAGGGACAAGCAAGGGAACACCCTATGCTGCTAAAGCGGCGGCATTAAATTGCTATCGTCCAGTAGTTAAGCAGGGTATGAACGAGAAGAAGTTATGATAAAAGTTCATGGTCTCGGAAGAGAGGCAGCAGCTACGAGCCATTCGTAGAAGTGGTATAATATTAAAGTTTCGTACGTGATGTAACAACTAGCCACATAATGGATGTCGACCACCCCTAAAAAAAGACGTGGTAGAAATAGAAAAAACAGATTTCAAGCGAAATAACTGAGTAAATGATTGAGCAAATAATTAGTATTTAGTATAGATTGGTCGAGAGGAAGTAGGCAGGATCCACTCGAAACAATACATTTGTTGGAGGTGTGGTGAATTCGAGAGTAGACAGTAAAGTCTTTATTACGGGCGTTTCGTTCTGTCCCCGCTTATGAAAGGTCAAGCTGATATTCAGGTATTGCCATGCGAAGGGCTTACTGGAGATAGAAGAACAGTATCACACGTTGAAACTCGAGGAAAGTGCCGCATGAATTATTCGACGATAAAGGTATTGAAGAATCGGTAACATGAAATTTACAAATTGAAAGAAATTGTATTGAGAGTAATATATATGGAGTTAGAGAAGCAGCTTTGCGCCAGGGGCCTAAAATACGTAACCGCTCAGAGCTCATTCCCACCTACGTTGGAAATCGTTGACACAACACCAAATAGACGCTAACTGGCGGAACCAATTGATTTGGTATTGGATACAAACAGGCGGAGATCGTGGATATCGTACGACACAACACACTTAAAAAGGAAGTTATCTATAGATGCTGTATCTAGCCTGTTACGAAATGCGATCATAGTATATAATTCTTATGGGAATGGGAATGACCAACAAGAGGATCCTTTTTTCTAGAAATATGGACGACTGAAGTTTAATCTAAGGAAGGGGGGGCACTTTATGAAGCTTTAGTAATTTAAGGATGTAGTATTCCTTTTCTACAGGCGGAGGAAGAGGACATTAATTTCAAAGAAAATACAAAACGGTACGTATACCCATTTTTACTTTCAACCAGATAGATTAACCATCTAAGAAAAACAAAAAACGAAGTCCATTGAAATGGTATTTTATTGGACCAATCAGAATTACCTTCCAGGCCCTATAATTGTCTCCAAAGGTCCAAATAACAAACAGTATGGACCATTTTGAATAGAGTCAAGCAGATCTTAGGAGAATTGAATATTTCGCATAGAAGATGTAAAAGAGATATGGACACTCTACAAAGCATTTGCAATGGAGTTACATAGAATCATTTAATTCTTAATCATTATAATTATTTCATTTCTTTTTTAATAAAATAGAAAGAAAAAAATTATAAAGAAAAGAAGAAAATTGTTTTAACGTTTTGGCACAATCCGGATTTCGGGAAGATTCATAATAAATAAGGTATCTAAGAATAGTGACTTTGAGTCCCCTATTCTTTAGATCATTAATCATGGTATTCCCGGGTGAATCAATTTAAAAAAGACCTAAAGTTAGGATTTATCAAGTAGGTAATGTTGCTCCATACCAACCAAAGCGCTACTGCGGTACCGATCAAAAAGACTGTTGTAGCCTACTGGACGGCGAAACTGGATTTGGAATTTCTTAACCATTCTCCAAAAAATAGGTATGTCAATAAGCCCGTTGGGACTGGAAACCATTAAAGAACACCTAATAACTTCTTGGGTACTGTGCGGGTATTTGAATACGGGAAAACGTACCATTCGGGTCAATATTCCAAAGAGTTGCAAAGGATCCGCCGGTCACAATCATTGACGGTTCTAGAACTGCCACGCCTACATTATTGCAATAGTACCTAAGAATCTACTGAACAACCTATATAAAAGATCATTGGGCCATGCAGGGTTCTCTATAATTATGCCCATCCCTTTAGCCAATTTGTCTTATACAGGATCGTCAAGTCAGGTTTTTTGTATGGGGATAGGTGACTTCTTATGATCCATCCACCGAGGCGGAAATGATAATTTTATCATCCGGCTCGAGCAAGATGAAAGGATGGCAAGAATAGATCATATAAATCTATTTTTCATCATATCCCCCATATCATATCTATGGAATCTATGTAAGAAAAGATTTCCCAGATTCCATTTTCGGAGTGGAAACTATTCATGGCAACTAATTCGTTTCTTACAGGTAAATGATCAAAGATCCAAGTAGCTTCTAAATTTGATCATGATCAAGTGCTTTTTGGCTGGTCATGTCTTTGATTGGGTTCTATCCCCCAACATCTCGATTTTTTAAATACAAAGTATTTAATGTTACTAATAAAGTCTCGCCTCTGTTCTCCGTAGATCTCTTTTTCACTCCGCTAAGTATTATCGTCGGGATCGGATGCAGCGAAATGGAATGCAATTCTACACTACAAATAAGGAAGTGGAAATAGACAGAACATTGAATCATGCCAATCACTCTTTATTCTAGGTCTTACGGGAGCCGTGCCATGAATAACAGATTCGGTATGTATAGAAAAGGTTCTCCCAAACGAACGGCCATCCTCTGCTACATAGGGGGTCGTGGTGGTTGGATGTGGAGACACATTGGTTGTGAATTCCAATGGCAGATAAAATAATATATCGGCATGATACTCAAGAGTTCAAGTCACACACTCCCATAATCATCCCTCTCGTCGAAAATTTAATGCAACTATTAGTGATCAAATAAGGAATACCTACTTCGAGTTGACGAAAAGTATCAAAAACATGTGTATTTTTCAATAATACATATTTATAGACAATGAGAATTACTTGCTATCGTTCTACCCGTGGATATATGCTCAATACAAATATCTATTGATTCTCTACAGAGACCCGAATACCTGAATTACGTATCATTGGATAAGGCATTATCATAAATACGGCAGTAAGAAGAGGCCCTACAAAAAGTGGTAAACTATAAAAAAAACGAGTTCACAAGGGATTGGCCCACACTGTTAAGCACTTCCGCGTATAACTCTACCAAAGGCGATACTTATTACGGGAAAAGCTTCAGGTACGCCTGTCAAATTTTACTGCCCAATAACCAATGTGGTCCCAAGGTAAGGAATAACAGTTACACCAAAAGAGGCCGTCATTACAGCCAAACACACTTTAACCAATGTTAATGTCGCGGGGTTTTAAATCCACTGTAAGGTTACACACGAAAGTAAGTGCAAGATCATCATTAGCACATCATACTTGTGAAATCGATGAAATGATCGGATACCACAAAGTTGGCCTCAGTCATTATGTATTGAACAGAGAAAAAGCCTCTGAACGGTTGGACGGTGTAGTAAAAGTATAGCAAAAACCTGTAGTACTTGTACTAAAAAAAAAGTAGTGTGATCCCCTAAACAATAAAATATGTGACATGAGGAGGAACAATATTTACTGGGTCTATCATCTGCAATCGCCTGAATCTCAGGACGTCATCAAACCAATCAATACTATGAGATAGGTAACCAAGCGCCAAGGGGACTCCCCGATCTGCGACGTATATGAAAAATTTCATCTCGTTTAGGCTCAAGCGAAAACACACAAATGCTGCTTTCAACGGATATGTAATAGGAAAGTTCAAAATCGTAAGGCTTAGCGCGTGATTTGCCCCGGACCCGAAGTACGAAAGTAACAAAAATACGAAATTTCTTCTTTGTATGATAATGCCTCAAACTATCACAGTTGATCATCTGTCTCTTTTGATGTTGATCCATTACAGGCCTTTGAACTTCTCTTCACAATTTTTTAATTTGATATTTTATTTTGTTTTTTTGTGTAATGCGGATGATTCGTGTTTTACTATGATAGGAATTGGCTTCGTGGACCCTATGAATCATGAAACCAAGATCTACTAGACCACAGTGAGTAATTTAATAAATTAATAAAGCAAAGCCTCAAGCTAAATCAAAGGTTCTCTGGTTAGAACCCTTGATGATCATATCGATGAATGTAGATCAACAAAATCTAGAAAAGAGTTGTCCTCGTCAAGAAAAAAAAAGTCTGAAGGACAGAAAAATCTTGATTTAGGAAATATAATCTTGAAACTTCCGGCGTCCGGTTGCGAGGTCTGAATAGAGGTAGAATCATAGTTGAATATTTCTTTCTTATCTATTTATATTCTATATATATTCGTGCTCCAGATACTAGATAAACTATCCGACGAAATGAATCATCTCGATAGAGGATAACAGGACCATTCTCTGTATAAATGAGCAAATTATAACAAGTCACACACTCAATTACGGAGATACCGAAAACAAATAATCACGGTCTGTGAGACTACCGAATGGTCTAGCAATCCGAGTTTTAAGTAAAGTAATTTCTTTTTGATTGAAAAACTAGGACTTCAAAGTTCTTATAAACTTAACTCATGTAATTCCATCCAGTAAAACGGAAGATTATAAAATTTCCAAAATAATAGTGGAATACCCGTAAATAGGGCATTTGCGACTCCCATTCAATGGTGTAGTCCCACCCGGAGCTTACTTACATATTCCGAATTCACGGGTGTCAATTTAATTCCTACAGTGCGTTGTCTGTGGCCCAGAAAAAAAAAATCTAGAAATATCCTCAACAGGTTGTGTGCAATAAATACTATTTAATCATTGGTATGAGATCTGTTGACTTGTATACCATTCCGTTGTAGTTGTAAAAATAAACGCTCTTATGTAGACCATTGTGATCTTGAATTGTCTAAAAATGGAAACAGCAACCCTAGTCGCCCATCTTCATATTGGTTTACTTGAAGCTTTACTGGGTACGCCTTATATAACGCTTTGGGCAACCCTCACAACATAAGAGATTCCATCGAAGAACACGGGACTAGTGAAGTAGAGCCCATATGGGGAGACGCATTACTTCAATTAGATAATGAAAAAATATTTCATTTTTGTGTTGGACAAACCTTATGCGGTTCTCGAAAAGACGACAAATAAAATTATTCCCTAAAGTCGAGGACTAAAAAGGAAAGGTATAAACCAAGGCTTCCATAGATTCGATCGTGGTTACAATTATAGCTTCCACAACCTATTATTTGCATCATTTACTATATAAACGAAAGGAAAGAGTCAAAGAAAAAGATGGTGATGCAAGTCAGGATTTCTTCCGTACCTACACCTATGTCAAATCAAAAAAGAGCGAAAGATACCAGGAGCATGTTGATCAGACTCACTGTCTACTTTGTAGTTGGGATCTCCAAGTTTTTGGAATGCTCCATTCCACGTGAGCAGCAAATTGGATCAAGGACAGCAAAAAACATATCTGAAAAGGTTCTAGCGCCATGCCAAATGTGGTCCGAAAAGAAGGCAAAGCAACGTGCATGGCCAAACAGTGAAACCAACCCATTGGGAATGCTGCGAAAACACGCCATCAGATTTCAAAGTAGCCGATCTAATTCAAAAATTGCACTAATTGGGCACGGCTAGCATATTTTTTCAGTCACAGGTCATCTAAACTGACCCATTGAGTTCGCAACCAAGAACTCAACAGTT
The DNA here is from genome assembly GCA_004837865.1 of Musa balbisiana. Taxonomy (NCBI): domain Eukaryota; kingdom Viridiplantae; phylum Streptophyta; class Magnoliopsida; order Zingiberales; family Musaceae; genus Musa; species Musa balbisiana. The sequence goes on along the minus strand of PYDT01001476.1, from coordinate 2,962 downwards.
AACGACTTGTTCAAACCCACTATACTTTGAGTCTTGCCCTTCTAAAGGAACATCGCTCTAACAATCCGTCTCTCTACCAAAAACGAATGTTTCAAAAAGTAGGCATACGCCGTACAAAAGCTCGCCGCCCTTCTGTATCTCTAACGACGGGGGTGTCCTAACCACCAACAGCTATTCCTCACGTTGTCACATTGACCCTGCTCTGAATACTCCCCCTTTGTGGATTATTACCAATGTCATCCAGAACAGCTAATTTTCGGAATTTTAGACCAAGCTTACGATAAACTACGATTTTGGGCTAGTCCGGCGCTAACTCTTCGATATATTCTTGCTGAACAGTACCTGAGCCCAATGCTAAACGAGTGGTACCAATAATTCGATGGGGGTAGTTGCGAACCATACACACATAGTTCCGCAAACAACGAACGCGCAAAAAAACAGCAGCGATACTACTGGAAAAGTACAAGTTTCAATAGTGCCAATACGTAATCCTTTGTCTAGACGTTGAGGGCGGACGGAGACACTAGTGAATAAGGCCTGCTAATATGCCAATGTACCGCTGCCATATGAGAGAGGATATTCCTCCGGGACCCAAAAGGATCAAGCTTCCGCGCCCCACGATGGACTACAGGTTGACTTTTCCAGTTAGTCCATAAGGATCGGACACCTAATATTCCAGGACATACAAACCGGTTCATGAAAGCGCCAAAGCAAAGCACAGCAACCCTGAGAGAAAATAAATGAATTCAAGCTCTTAGGCAAATCCAAAGTGGTTTGCCGTAGTCATCACAGAAGAGTTCTAGGTCCCAATAAAAACAATGCCAGTAGCTGCCAAGAAGAAAAAGCCGAAAAACACAATATGTGCCCAGGCAACACCTTCATACTCCAAATACCGGGATTCGTACAGTTCCTCCTGGAAATACTCCAACCACCCACGAATGGTCTTCCTAAAACGAGTCATGACGGGTTATAACGAACATACCTTGTCTCCACCATTGGATCAAGAAGCGGGGGTCAGCAGGATCAAAAACCGCTAATCGTATAAAGCCATCGAACCGGCAAACCAAGCAATAGGGCTGTATGCATTATAGACAGAAAGAATCGGACCGGGAAATTAAATACGGACAGTATGAAACCACGATACAAAGCAAAACCAGGAAATACCCTTTATCACAAAGAAAAAAGACACTATGTCACTTTATTTTATCGCATGGAAAAGACTATACTCTGTATCTAACCTTTTCAAGAGATTCCGTTACGAGAAAAGGGTTAATTTTTATTCCGTCCATTGAAAAAAGAATGGAACAATTATGTTCGTAAGCCCAACAAAGAGAAGCAGATATCTATTCTATACACGATAAGTACCAATTACCGAATGGGAGGATCGTTCTACTTTAGGGGAAACGAATGCGTAGATACTTGTTATTAATCCAACGATTGATACGGGAGTTAAAATGTTGTCTTTATTCTTCTGTCTCTTACTCATAAAATAAACTCCATTTATGTATAAAAATCATGTATAAAAATACAATAAACGAAAAAAGGGAATGAAGCGATAAAGACAATGTTAGGTTTCCACATTAAAGGAAGTATAGGACTCATTTTTCTTTAATTTAATGCCCGTGGTGTTCCAAAAGACCTTTTCGGAGTCCTGGAGAGGAAGATGCAGTTTGGGTTTTGACGATAGTGCGACTTGTCGACATATTGGGTATATGGAATTTACCCGTTCCTCTCCCTCGATCGAAATATCCTCTGTTCGGCCTAAGAAAGATTGTATTGAGTGAACCACATCATGCGGAGCTGTGGAAGTGACAATTAGATCAATTTATTTATTTTGAGGATCACATTAGGAGAAGTTATAGGTTGACTTGGAAAAATAAAAATAAATAAAGTAAGAAAGTATCCAGGCTCCGTTCAGAAAAATACCAAATTGGTAATCCATGTACAATGTACGATACGCTTGTATCATAAACGATCTTATCCTATTATAGGAGGTGATTCAAACGTCCAACCAATAACCACGGAATAGGTATGATGAGTACATCGAAACCTTGATTGGGGAAAGGCATGAACGATTGAAAAAAAAAAAAAAGTCGTAACAAAAGAAGTGGTATGAGACAATTCACTATAGGTGACAAAGGGAAATAATTCGGACAGATTTTTCACGGAGTAGAACATGGAACCTAAAAGAATTGAAAAAGGCCCATTCCGAAACAAGAAATTACATCGTTGATTTGAATGTCGATTGAAACAATACATCAATGAGAGAGATTTGGTCAATTCAATTTCAATAGTTCAGTAATTCTTTTTTATAGGTAAGGAAGCAAAACTCATTCATGTCTTTTAAAAATGGACGCTTTATTAGAAAAAACAAAAACCTATTACAGAAAAAAAAAAAAAAATAGAACTGGAATCGGACACATTGAGTCTTTTTTCACGCAATTTTTTGAACCGGATGCATCCAAAGGTGCCGTACAGTTCCAAAGGACCAATTTTGTCCTAATCAAAAGACTTCATCGAGGTGAAAGATACTTTTTTAGGGTCAGAGGTTAATAGGCGAGATTCAAATCAAATTGTTGGTCTCATGGTATATCTCAGTATAGAAGATAATACTAGGGATCTTTTGTTTATAAACTCTCCCGGAGCGATGGTAGTATAAGGAATAGTATTATGTACTATGCAATTTGTTGCCACCGATATGTGCATACAATATGCATGGGGTTAGCCGCCTTCTATGGGATCTTCATCTGTCGGAGGAGAAAGTACCAAAAGTCGAGCATTCCCCCGCTGGCGCCAAGAGTTTTGTGAAAAAAAAAAAGAAAGACTATGCACTTCGCCATATTGAATGAATATAAGTAATAATAGCATGGCACTTCGAGTTCGATATGAACAAAACATTATTTGGTGTTTTTTCATAAATGAGAATTTTGTTGATGATAGTAGTATGAAACAAAGGTTATTT
>PYDT01000275.1:0-13988 GCA_004837865.1 Musa balbisiana | reverse complement strand
CCAAACAAAAAGGGACAATTTGAACAAAAGGTACACATCTTTTTTGAATAGGTCTGTTTTTATGTATTTGTAATGTACAATTCTTTAGTTTGCGAGATCATTTACCCCTCGGGGAATGAAAAGAATATAGAATGAGAATGGATGTTAAGTATGCATAGGCATCTCGGATAAATCAAATTTATTGATAAGGACCTCTTCATTGTAGCCAATATCTTATTTGGTTTAACTGAATAAACTAAAGAAAATAGATAGACCTTTCCTTCGGTCAGGTCGTGGATCTTCTCATTGGAAGACCACCATATTGGATAATAACCTATTACGGTTGACCGGCCTAATTTCTAATGTTTGTTACGAAGCAAAGATATACGGAGGCCGGTTGTCCTATTCAGATATTCAGACCAAGAGGTATGGATTCTTTCGATAGGCCCTGAAAGGAGAAGGAAGGCCGGTAATGCAACAGGAGTCTGTCTCCAACAGACGTCTTGCTATTCTCTAATCGACCGACCCGATCCCTTTTGGAACGTCAGTGCAAAGTACCGGAATGGTAAGTCGCAATACTAAAACGGAATATATAATTACTTTATATGCTGGGTTAGGGGTATGGTGGGTATTTTACCAGAGGTTTTATCAATCTACCTGGTGTGATTCCTCTTGAATTCATTACTCGGGGGTGGGTGCGGTGGCGGACGATTCGACAAACGGATCCTCAATTCCTAGATAGAGGAAGATCGAAGATGTCGTGATTCCCCTGCCGAACCTATTCCAAGTCCACAGCTCGGACTCGGAGCGTGGGAATTGCCGGAATACTTAGTTCAACAGATAAGATATCGCGTATATCAATAGTGGATTAGATCCGAAAATCGGGTATTGAATTGCTCTCAATGAGCCTTCTCAATTGCTTGAAGAGGACCGACCCTCCCCGCTTTTAGCACGAGATTTTGAGTCTCGCGTGTCTACCCATGTCACAATCAAGGCATCTTGAAAGTGAGTTCGTATTCCATGAAATATGATATATATCTAATGTATATATGGAATCTATGACAAAGGTGGAGTGTTGGGAGTATTTCTATCCGATCGGCATGTAATAAGGCCGGGGGTCAGGCATCACATTGCTTCGATTGAATTATCCGGGGATGACCTTAATATATCAAAAAGAGTACAATCAAACGATTCTCTCGATTCAAGAGATAGCCAAAAAAGAAGTGATATTGGTACCCCAAATACCGATAGCTATGTCAAAAGCAGGGCCATTACGCCTATCCTAATCCTAAATAGATGTAACGACGTAGCGATCATATGTAAACATCATATCTATTTAAATACGATCGAATGACCCTTCCTCAGAATAAGAATGGAATAAACCATATTCGGTTCTGGTCCGGTATGGAATGAACTTATAATCTGATGATCGGTCGATCCCTGATGATAAGTTCATACCCCAGCCCATTCCAATTTGGGTGGGCGGAAAGATCTACTAATTCTTTATTCAGGTAGTAAGGATGGGATCTGAACTAAGAAATAGGACCTAGAAGCGAAAAGAGGGTATCATGAGCATTGCAGAATGGGTTCCTGATATTGCCTGGTATAGTAGATGCTACACACATCAGTCCTACTCCATTCGCGGAATGTTTGATCTAAAGGAGATATTCGAAATTCGCACGTAAGGGGTTATTCTTGATTTCTCCGTCAGGCATAATTGTATTTTTAGATAAGAGGTTACATAGAAACAACGCCGTAAGGAGTCCTATTGAAACCAAGACATATCGGCCTGCCTGCCATCCACACCAGAAATAGGGAGTTTTCCGAAAAAAAACCTGCTAGTGGCGGAAGACTCCTAGGGATAAGAGACTAGGGTGAAGAGAGAGCCAAAAAGGACTTTCGTGTATAATCATGCATAACTCGCAATGTGATCGTTCCCCCCGGTACGTAGACCAAAAAATAATACAATGCCATAGCAAAAGTTCCTAATTCATGGGATATAGAACAGATATAAGTTATCATGCTGTATCCATCATTTGAGTCTCCAACAATTATTCCAATAATACAGATCGATTGGACCGATGGGGACGAATAGGCAAGCATACGTTTCATGATTGTTGAGTAATAGCCAATGATGAGTCCACACTCTCCTGCTAAGATATAGCTAGGATTTCCAGAAGAAGATTGCCATCGTTTGATGAGAAATAAAAAGGAATATCGAAATTCGCGTGGCTGAAGCTGAAGCACGGCTACTTTCGAAGTAACAGAAAGGAAAAGCAAACGACTGGAGGGGGAGAGTCAGAGTCGAAAAGGGATTTCCTCACTTCTTTCTTCATTCAAAACCGTGCTGAGACTTTCCATCTCGCACGGCTCCTAAGTGATAAAAAAAAAGGATCATCTGCTTACGTTTTGATACTTCCTCGCGTATGTTAAGACCGAATCCAGTCGATTTCTAAAAAGGATTTACTAATCCTATGTCTTGTGTCGAGGAATCCTAACAGTGGTTGTGAATGGGACTGACTTTTCAAATCCTTCGACCTTGGTTCCGTAGGAAGCAAGTCAGAAAGATGAGAAAATCGACACCATCTGATTTGATTCGTTTCAATAGCCATGAAGATGATCATCTTAGGGTGATACTTTGTCAACGGATGCTCCCTATTACATCTCGTAGCTCTGAAGGAGGAGAACAACTATGAGCATCTACATCGATAAGTCAAGCATTGTAACGTATTAGGTCGATCCTGTGTAGGAAAAACTCCCCGTAAAACGGAAATTGCAAAAATGGAAAAAAATCTGTTTATCATAAAAGAGATTCGGGTTCTGACCCTGCCCACTTAATTGTATTTGAACAAAAAGATCACAATAAATTGGTTAAAAGTTATGTCTTGGCGCCGAGTGGGGATAGCAGTTCTCTTCTGCATTGTATGGAGTTTGAAAAATCAAACATCTCAGAGATAGATATAGAGGTAGGAATTTGTCGAAGAACCGCACTCCTTTCGTATACGTCAGGCGTCCATTGATGAAAAGGGCTGGGGAAATGATGAAACCCATTCCGACAGTGATGGATATAAGGCAATTGGAAAATTACTGGGAGTTTACAGTGTGATTGAAAGAACATTAACTATTTCTGGAAGCTCGATCTTCCCCCCCAGATGAACCATATTGCCAAGATAAACCATGAACCAGAAGAAGCGCTGGCCCCACCCTGAGTAAATATTTCATAGTAGACTCATTAGACCGTACATCTCTTTGGTAATCCAGATAATAGGTAGAACATAAACTGAAACATGTTCTGGAGCTCCAAAGATAGTTATTAAATGTTAGAACCACTAAAAACATTCCTCCTAGGTAGCTGTTAATACGAATAACAGAATCTCTTATATCCTTTCTTGTACATTCAATGTACTTGAATAGAGGATAATACAGAGAGGGGAACATAGTAATAAGGAAAGTGAAAGATTTCGTTGAAATTGTCTCGGGCGTTGGAATTCTCGAAAAGTAATATAGGTTCTTCTCTCCAGCGGACAATAGGGACGTTATGCTTATTACTAAACGTGTGAGATGAGAAATAAACCAAGTTCTATCCTTTTGATCAGAGGTTGAATCGATCATCAGAGAAGAATTAGGCCACAAAAATTAGGTACAGTCTGGGAAAATGAAACTTCGATGGAAGAGAAGCAATGGAAACGCTTTCATAAAATTCTAGTAGAATCGAGAATGAAGTTTCAGTCGTACCTGCCAGATCAGATTAGTAACTGCATCCAATCTCCGAAAAAAGTCCAATTGGTTCGAAACTTATTTTTGGAAGGGATATTACGGAATCCCCATGAATAGGATCAACCCTTATACCTGGAATTTCCAGAAGATTCCCGCTCTTATCTTAAGCAGCCCCGGAGGCTTAGTTGATCATGATTTATGTTTCATCTTTCTTTCATTTGGTTTGTTTCGAGAAAGATATCGTCGATTCTTTTCTATTTGATTCTTTGTCGATCGAATGTCGGATCATAGTTTCTATATAAGATCCTGTCATGGATTAACGAAAATGTGCAAAAGCTCTATGTGCCTGCCATTATAGAGTCTCTCCTTTTTGCGTATGGGTATCGCGACACTCCCTGTGGCAGCATTACTAATTCGGAACTTAATTTGTAAGCCAATATTTCGACCCGGACGTTTCGGGCTGCCCTATAACCAACGAATGGCAAGTTGCTTTTCCTTGTGTAGATCCTATTTCCATTAGGAATTGGGATGGGTCGATCCGCCTAAAGTCTTGCTTTTACTGCTAGAGAGGGAGTTACGCCACGTATTGCTTGACGTAAAACCAGATAGTGGAATTTGTTCGGTCTTTGTTGAATCTTTTCATGGCTCGATAGATAATGGATAAGCCAATGATTTTTTCGTGTTCAGATTACGGTAACCACTGTTAACTAATCGATTACGATAAATGGACGGATTTTGCAGTTTTTCGTGCGGCAGTACCTCGACGGACTGGGCGTGAAAGAGGTTTTCAAGAATCCGTTGTCTTTTTATAAGGGCTAAAAACGAATTAATTCTTTGGCTTTTGACCCATATTGTAGGGTGATCTCGAAAGATATGAAAGACTTATCATCAAGCGTACCTCCGACTTTCATCGATTACGGATGTTCCACAGAATTCTACATGTAGCTATGAGATTAGAGTATGGAATTCTGTTTAATCACTTTAAATTGAGTATCCTTTCCCTCACTTTTGCCTGCTAGGATTGAAATCCTGTCTTGTTACATAATCATTACGGTCGAGTCCTTAGGTTCCGAAATAGTGTATGTAAAAAGAAGTGCTTCGAATCATTGCTATTTGACCGGACTGTTCTAAAAAAGGCGAGGATTTCGAATTGGTGTGACAGGACAAAGTTTAAGGGAAAACCTCGGAAAGTTTTCAATATGGGACCTTGACATATAATAGTTCCGAATCGAATCTCTTTAGAAAGAAGATCTTTGTCTCATGGTAGGCTCAGTCCCCTTACGATACTTTCGTTATGGTTAGCCATACACTCACATGTTTATAGCGATTCCCATGGCATCATAAATGATACAAGTCTGGGATAAAATCCTACAAAACGCATAGAACGCCCTTGAGACGATACTTTACTCCGACAGTCATCTAGGGTTCCTCGCAACAATGTGATATCTCACCCGGGTAAATCCGTAACCCTCCCTCGTACTAATATACAGAATGTTCTGTAAATTCTGGCAATACCAGGTATATACGCAGTGATTTCAATCAGCGGTTAATCGTACTTGGCAACTTTACTGTAAGGCAGAGTTGGTTTTTTCGGGGTGATAGGGAAAGTTGACAGATAAGTCACCTACTGTCACTCGACAGAAAGTACATGAGATTCACCTCATACGGTCCTCGTTCAATCTTTCGAAGTAATGGGATCCTTTCTTCGTTCGAGAATCCTCCCTTATTCCACTCCGTCCCGAAGCGAACTAAGACCTCAGTCACGGTTTCATGTTCATTTGAAACACTTTCAATTTATGACAAAGGGGAAGATTATTCTTTTACCAAAACATAGCGGATCAAATCACGATCATATAAGAACAAGAAATCTTTCCGTCCACTCCCCTTGCCCATTATTTTTCGAGATCAGAAAGATACTTTCGAGTTTGATTGTTCATTGGAATCTGGGCTATTCTATATTCTACTTATGTTTTGAATACTGTCTAATTATTTTTTTTTTGCTATTATTATTATTCATTTTCGATTTTCTTTCCCTATCTTTCTTGTGTATTCCTTCACATTACTTAAGTTCCCATGGGTTGTTGATACTGTAGATCTGACCATTTTCTCTCGAGCGAAGGGTTACGAAATAAATCAGATTTTTTCGATCAAAAACAAAAAAAGTACTATGGTAAAATCTCGTTTTTCCCTTCTCTATCCTACACAGCGCTTGACTCAAACGAGAAATTTATTTGTATGAAGCGAGATTATTAAATTCCAATTCCTTCCCATACCTCCAGGAAAATCCCGAATGGATCCAAAATGGACGGGTAGTGTGAGGCTTATCCATGCGGTTATGCACTCTTCAAATAGGAATCATTTTCTGAAAGATCCGGCTTTCGGCTTTAGTGAGTCGTCCGAGATCCTCAGACTAGGGTGAAGGGTATCAATATGATCCGACGATTGCGGAAGGCCCGCGGTAGGCAAGGAACGGGGAAAGTATACAGAAAAGCCAGTTTTTTTCTATTATATATATATTAGTATTAGGTCGTGCTCCCGATTTCGGATTATATAGTATTAGTTAGTGATCGCGATTCGGTGAGTCCTTTCTTCAGTGATGAACTGTTGGCACCACTCCTACATTGTCTTGGGACGAGGAGAAAGGGGGGCTCCGCGGGAAGAGGGTGTACCGTGAGAGAAGCAAGGAGGTCAACCTGCTTCAAATAACAACATGGATTCTGGCCAAATGCAATGGAGGGACCCTCATGTCGATCGAATGGAATCAGTCTTTCCACAGAGGTAAATCTTTGCTGCTGGGCAAGAGGCTAGTAAGTTACAAATTCTGTCTCGGTAGGACATGGATTTCTATTACTATGAATTAATAGTTCTATAACGATGAATATTTAGCTTTCTAAACTATGAAATTAATAATGAAAAATGAAGTAGTTAATGGTGGGGTTACCATTATCTTTTTCTGATGTATTGTCCTAAGCAAGGAATTTGTCCATTTCTAGTTTTCGAGGTCCACAAAAAAGGGTGTGGAAACAATAGGAACTCTTGACATGGAAATTGAAAAGATAATGAGCTCCAGTCCTTCGGAAATGGTAAGATCTTTGCGCAAGAGACGGGGTGATCTATACATTTGACTTGGTTCTGCTTCCCTCTTTTTTACAATCCGAGTAGGGTTCTTCGCATACCGTATCGAAGAGAACAGCTGAACAAACTATGCTTCATGTATAAAACCTGCTCTGCTCGATTTAGATCGGAATAAATCGTAGGATTTATGAAACATGTGCTATGGTCGAAGTCGTAGTCAATCCATTTCGATAGGAGCAGTTGACATGAATCCAATTTTTCCCTTATTGTACTAACATACCATTATTTTATATCCATAATAGGCGACAGAGGCCCGGCTCCAAGTGTTCAGGAATAGTGGCGTTGGAGTTTTCTCGACCTTTGCCTTAGGATTAGTTAGTTCTATTCTCGATGGGACGGGAAGGGATATAACTCAGCGGTAGCGTGTCACCTTGACGGTGGAAGTCATCAGTCGAGCCTGCTATCCCTAAACCCAATGTAAGTTTCTATTTTGACTTGCCCCGCCGTGATCGACGAGAATGGATAAGAGGCTTGGGGATGACGGAAGGGTAGGGATGACTATATTGATGGGAGACGAACTACAGGCGAATATGAAGAGCATGGATACAAGTTATGCCTAGAATGAAAGAGAATCCGAATCAGAATTTGTCTACGAACAAGGAAGCTATAAGTAAATGCAACTATGAATTCATGGAGAGTTCGATCCTGGCTCAGGATGAACGCTGGCGGCATGCTTATACACATGAGACGTTCGGGACGGGAAGGGGTGTTTCCAGTGGAGGACGGGTGAGTAAAGCGTAAGAACTGCTCCTTGGGAGGGGAACAAACAACTGGAAACGGTTGTAATACCCCGTAGGCTGGGGAGCCAAAAGGAGGAATCCGCCCGAGGAGGGGCGCGTTGATTAGTAGTTGTGAGGTAATAGCTTACCAAGGCGATGCTCAGTAGCTGGCCGAGAGGCTGATCAGCACATGGGACTGAGACACGGCCCAGATCCTACGGGAGGCAGCAGTGGGGAAATTTTCGCATATGGGCGAAGCATTGCGGGCGAAAGGTCCGCGTGGAGGTAGAAGGCCCAGGGCGTGAACTTCTTTATCGGAGAAGAAACAATGACGGTATATGAGGAATAAGCATCGGCAACTCTGTGCCAGCAGCCGCGGTAAGACGCGGATGCAGCGTATCCGGAATGATTGGGCGTTAAAGCGTATGTAGGGGAGGCCTTTTCAAGTCCGCACGTCACATCCCAGGGGTCAACCCTGGACAGGCGTGGAAAACTACCAAGCTGGAGAAGGTATGGGAGAGGGAATTTCCAGGTGGAGCGGTGAAATGCAGAGATCGGAAAGAACACCAACGGCGAAAGAACTTGCTGGGCCGACACTGAACTGAGAGACGAAAGCTTAGTGGGAGCAAATGGGATTAGATACCCCAGTAGTCCTAGCCGTAAAGATGGATACTAGGCGCTGTGCGTTCGAACCCGTGCAGTGCGTATGCTAAAGCGTTAAGTATCCGCCTGGGGAGTAGGCGCAAGAATGAAGCTCAAAGGACTGACGGGGCCCGCACAAGACGTGTTGGAGCATGTGTTTAATTCGATGCAAAGCGAAGAAACCTTACAGGGCTTGACATGCCGTGAATCCTCTGAAAGAGAGGGGGGGGTGCCTTCGTGGAACGCGGACACAGGTGGTGCATGGCTGCGTCAGATCGTGCGTAAGGTGTGGGTGAAGTCCCGAACGAGCGCAAAACACTCGTGTTTAGTGCCACCTTGAGTTTGGACCCCTGATAACATAGACGTGGCCGGTGATTAAGCGGAGGAGGTGGGGCTGAAGTCAAGTCATCATGCCCCTTATGCCCTGGGCGACACACGTGCTACAATGGCCGGGACAAAGGGTCGCGATCCGCCGAGGGTGAGCTGAACCCCAAAAACCCGTCCTCATCGGATTGCAGGCTGCAACTGCCTGCATATTGAAGCCGGAATCGCTAGTAATCGCCGGTCAGCCATATCGGCGCGGTGATTCGTTCCCGGGGCCTTGTACACACCGCCGCGTACACTATGGGAGCTGGCCATGCCCGAAGTCGTTACTTAACCGCATTGGAGGGGGATGCCGAAGGCGGGGCTAGTGACGGCTGAAGTCGTACAAGGTAGCGTACTGGAAGGTGCGGCTGGATCACCTCCTTTCAGGGAGAGCTAAGCTCTATGCTTGTTGGGTATTTGGGTTGACACATGCTTCACACCCAAAAGAAGCGAGCTACGTATGAGTCTAAGCTTGGATATGGAAGTCGTTCTTTCGTTCTCGACGGTGGAGAGAGACCAAGCTCATGAAGCTATTATCTAGTCGGAACAAGTTTTAGTTGATAGGATATCCCTTTTTTACGTTCACCATGTCCCTCCCGTGTGCGAAGGGGGGACGTAAAAAGGAAAGAGAGCGGATGGGTTTTCTGCTTTTGGCATAGCAGCCTCCCTGGGATGGCCAACGACGGGCTATAGCTCCGTTGTAGAGCGCGCCCCTGACTAATTGCGTCGTGTGCATGGGCTGGGAGGGCTCTCAGCACATGGATAGTTGCAATGGCCATCAGCGCCTGACCCGGATGTGGATCATCCCAAGGACATAGCATGGCGTATCCTCCTGTTCGAATCGGAGTTTGAAACCAAACTTCTCCTCAGGAGGATTAGATGGGGCGATAAGTGAGATCCAATGTAGATCTAACTGTCTATACTAGTGGGATCAGGGCGGTCGGGGGGGACCAAAGGCTCTCTATTAGTCGCGAGAATCCAATGCCCGTATCAGTGTATGGGGACAAGCCTATCTTCTCGAGCACAGGTTAGGTTCGGCCTCAATGGGAAATGCAGCACAAACAACGGGAAATATGGAGCACCTAACAAACGCATCTTCATCAGACCAAGAAACTACGAGATAGCCCCTTTCATTCTGGGGTGACGGGGGATCGTACCATTCGAGCCTTTTTTCATGCTTTTCCCGGAAGGTTGGAGAAAGCAGCAATCAATAGGATGCACAATCCATCCCTTACCGAAAGGAAAGAACGTGAAATTCTTTTTCCTTTCGCAGGGACCAGGAGATTGGGATCTAGCCATAAGGAAGAAGAGTGGTGAAAATAACTCAGTCCTTTTGGTCTTCGACCCCCTAGTCACTCCGAGGCCCCGATCGTGCAATGGGATGTGGTCTATTTATTATCTCTTGACTCGAAATGGGAGCAGAGTTTGAAAAAGAGTTAGAGTGTCTGGGTGGGGCCGGGAGGGTCTCTTAAAGCCTTCTTTTTCTTCCATCGGGTTATTTCACAGGACTTGTCATGGTAAGGGACGAAGGGGGAACAAGCACATTGAAGGCGCACGTACAAAGGAGCGTGTATGCTGGTTCGGGAAGGTATGAAGCGCTCCCGAAACAAACGAAATCTATTGATTCTCTCTCAATTGGTTGGATCGTAGGTGCCGATGGATTTACTCACGGGAGAGGTTCTTGTCTTCAAAGGTCCAGGATGGCCCAGCTGCGACAGGGGAAAAGAATAGAAGAAGCATCTGATCTTCATGATACTACTTGGCCGGGGGATATAGCTCAGTGGTAGAGCTCGCTCTTGCCACTTGGGCGTTGCGATGACGGGGTTGGCTGTCTAATATTGTCCAGGCGTAATGATGTTCTTGTACCTGAACCGGTGGTCACGTTCTAAGTAATGGAAGAGACCGAACATGCAACTGAAAGACTTACTGAACAAAGGAGGTGCAAGACACGTAAGAGGGGTAGGATGGGCGGTGGTCTTAATCTAGTAGGGATCGACAGGACGATAGTGGAGTCGTGCGGCTCTCCTAGGGTCCTCATTCTGGGATCCCTGGGGAAGAGGAGCAGTTGGACTTGCGAATCGCTTGTGCACTATCTCCTTAACCTTTGACGCGAAATTGCAAAAGGAAGGAAAAATCAATGGACCGGACCCCATTGTCCTACCCACGTAGGACTACGAGATCACCCAAGGACGCCTTCGGCATCCAGGGGTCACGGACCGACCATAGACCCTGTTAAATAAGTGGAAGAATTAGCTGTCCGCTCTCCGGTGGGAGTAAGGGTCGGAGACGGGCAATCACTCGTGTCTTAAAACCAGAAGTATAAGACAAAAGAGTTCGGGCGGAAAAGGGGGGAAGCTGGCCGTTCCGGTTTTCCTGTAGCTGGATTCTACCGGAACCACAGAATCCTTAGAATGGGAGTCAAACTCAGCGAACCGTTTGGATTTGAGAAGAGTTGCTCTTTGGAGAAGCACAGTACGATGAAAGGTAAGCTGGTTCGGGGGGAGGTATTGTCTATCGTTGGCCTCTATGGTAGAATTAGTCGGGGAGCCTGAGAGGCGGTGGTGTAACCTGTGGCGGATGTCCGCGGTTCGCGTCCGCTATTCCGCCGTGAACTTAGCTTGATTCTAGGATAAGCACCACAATTCGGCAGTTCGATTTATGATTTTCATTCAGGACGTTGATAAGATCTTCTATTTAGCAGCACCTTAGGATGGCTAGCCTTAACGTTAATGGGAGGTTTCAAACGAGGCAATGGCTGACGGTGGCTACCTAGGCACCCCGAGCGAGGAAGGGGTAGCCATAGCGAACGAATGCTTTCGCGGGAGTTGGACAATAGATAGATCCGGAGTTCCCGAATAGGTAACCGTCGAACGGCTGCTGGAATCCATGGGCAGGCAAAGAGAAACCTGGCGAACTGAAACATCTTAGTAGCCAGAGGAAAGAAACGCAAAAGCGATTCCGTAGTAGCGGCGAGCGAAATGGGAGCAGCGACCGTGAAAACGGGGTTGTGGAGAGCAATACAGGGAGTCGGCTGTAGGCGAAGCGGTGAAATGAAGCTGCACCCTAGATGGGAAAGTCCAGTAGCCGAAAGCATCACAGCTTCCGCCTGCCCGGTAGCCTGGGGCACGTGGAATCCCGTGTGACAGAAAGGACCCACCTTGCAAGGCTAAATACTCTGGGTGACCGATAGCGAAGTAGTACCGTGAGGGAAAGGTGAAAGAACCCCCATCGGGATGTGAAATAGAACATGAAACCGTGAGCTCCAAGCAGTGGGAGGAGAGAAGTGATTTCTGACCGCGGCCTGTTGAAGAATGAGGGGCCGGCGACTCAGAGGGCAGTGGCTTGGTTTTAAGGGGAACCCACAGGGAGCCGTAGCGAAAAGCGAGTCTTCATAGGGCGATTGTCACGTTAGGACCCAGAACCGGGTGTGATTATACCTGACCAGGATGAAGGCTTGGTGAAACTAAGTGGAGGTCGAACGACTGATGTGAAGAATCAGCGATGAGTTGTGGTTAGGGGTGAATGCCACTCGAACCCAGAGGCAGCTGGTTATCCCGAAATGCGTTGAGGCGCAGCAGTTGCAGGGGACATATAGGGGTAAAGACTGTTTCGGTGCGGGCCGCGAGAGCCGGTACCAAATCGAGGCAAACTGAATACTAGATATGACCCAAAAATAAGAGGATCAAGGGCGGCCAGTGAGACGATGGGGGATAAGCTTAATCGTCGAGATGGAACAGCCCGGATCACCAGCTAAGGCCCCTAAATGACCGCCTCAGTGATAAAGGAGGGGTATGGGGGGCAGAGACAGCCAGGGGTTTGCCTAGAAGGATCAAACCCTTGAAAGAGTGGTAATAGATCACATCGATCGAGCGCTCTTGGCCCGAAGGATGATTGAACGGGGCTAAGCGATCTGACCGAAGCTGTGGATGGAAAAAGCATCGGTCGAGGGAGAGTCAGCCTTGAGCGAAGCACCCGCGCAAGCAGGTGTGGACGAAGCGGAAGTGAGAAGGCGGCTTGAGTAACGCAAAACATTTGGTGAGAATCCAATGCCACGAAAACCTAAGGGTTCCTCCGCAAGGTTCGGCCACGGAGGGTGAGTCAGGGACTAGATAAGGGCCGAAAGGCGTAGTCGAGGAACAACAGGTGAATTTCTGGACTACCCCGTGTTTGTCCGAGGGACGGAGGATGGTAGGTAGCCGACAGGATGTTATCGGCAAGGACGCAGGTGACCTTGCTTTTCAGGGTAAGAAGGGGTGAGGAAATGCCTCGAGCCAATGTCCGAGTAACCAGGCGCTACGGCGCGGGAAAGTAAAACCCATGCCATACTCCCAGGGAAAAGCTCGACGACCTTCAACAAAAGGAGCTGTACCCGAAACGACCCAGGTGGGGTAGGTAGAGAATTACCTAGGGGCCGCGAGGACAACTTCCTATCTAAGGAACTCGCAAAATAGCCCCCCCTAACTTCGGGGAGAGAAGGGGCGGTGCCTCCTCACAAAGGGGGCGCAGAGTGACCAGGACCCGGGCGACTGTTTACCAAAACCCACAGGTCTCCGCAAAGTCGTAAGGACCATGTATGGGGCTGGACGCCTGCCCCAGTGCCGGAAGGTCAAGGAATCGTTGGTGACCTGATGAACAGGGAAGCCGGCGACCGAAAGCCCGCGTTGACGGCGGCCGTAAACTATAAAACGGTTACTAGGTTAGCGAAATTCCTTGTCGGGTAAGTTCCGACCCGAACGAAAGGCGTAAACGATCGGGGCACTGTCTCGGAGAGAGGCTCGGTGAAATAGACATGTCTGTGGAAGAAGATGCGGGGACTACCCGCACGGCAGAAAGACCCTATGGAAGCTTTACTGTTCCCTGGGATTGGCTTTGGGCCTGTCTGCGCAGCTAGGTGGAAGGCGAAGAAGGCCTCTTCGGGGGGCCCGAGCACAGGTGAGATACCACTCTGGAAAGGCTAGAATATACTAACCTTGTGTCAGGACCTACGTGCCAAGGGCAGTCTCAGGTAGACAGTCTATGGGGCGTAGGCCTCCCAAAAGTAACGGAGGCGTTGCAAGGTTCCTCGGGCCCGGACGGAGATTGGCCTGAGTGCAAAGGCAGAAAGGCGAGCTTGACGCAAGACCCACCCGTCGAGCAGGGACGAAAGCGCCTTAGTGATCCGCCGGTGCCGAGTGATGTGGAAGGGCCGCGCTAAACGGGAGAAAGTTACTCTAGGGATAACCGCTGATCTTCACCAAGAGTTCACATCGACGGGAGGTGGCACCTCGATGTCGGCCTCTTCGCCACCTGGGGCGGTAGTAGGTTCAAAGGGTTTGGGCTGTTCGCCCAGTTTTAAAGCCCGGTACGTGAGCTGGGTTCAGAACGTCGTGAGGACAGTTCGGCCATATCGGGGGGGGGCGTTGAGCATTGAGAGGACCTTTCCCTAGTACG
>PYDT01000655.1:0-13988 GCA_004837865.1 Musa balbisiana | reverse complement strand
CCACCTTTACGAACACGCTTTCAAGTTAAGCACTTCCTGAAGTTGGTTTTATCCGTCATCTTTTCTCTGATTCAAGTCTTCCAAATCCACAATTATCCTTGATAGGTATCAAGATGAAGAATCTTAGTAAACTGGGCTATCTTTTAAGACATGGTCTTAAAGGTGAAAGGGAAGTCATGCTTTGTTTTTTCCTTTCCATGCAATCGGCTCCTCTTCCGTTATCTATTTGTCGGATCCGCCTTTCCTCCGAATAAAGGGAGGGTCTTTTTCCGGGGGTCCCCTTGTTCCTGTTTAGGAGGACTTCTTTAGGAAGTGTTTCTACATCGCTTTCTTCATCACTATACAAGCTTTTTCTAAATTGCTACATCGGCTTTCGTACTCACTTTCTCCCCTTTATTCCTTTTCTGACTTTTCTGACTGTTGCTGACTTTCTGAGGTTTCTTTCAGTTCTTAGTGAACAATAGCGACGGCATCTGCCTAAATAGTAGACACAGGTGCAAAATAAGGAGAATACTACAAATTCGAGCCATAGAATTTCTCAATTCTGACACAAAGTACCTATTAGATTTAGCAAGGTACCTATTAGATAAGATCGAATGAATGATTTTGCGTATCCGAATAATACAATCCAACCCATTAATGAAGAAAATGTAACCAATTAACCAACCAAATAAAACTACTTGTTACAAATAAATCTTGTTGTTGCATCGAAATTATAAATGTGGACTAATTGGCTAACGTTGGGAAATTGAGTAAAATGAAATGGTGGAATAATGAAAAATGAATTATTCAGAAATACACATTGAATGCTGAGATTACGCATTGAATTTTGGTAGTAGAACCATAATCAAAAAAGTTTTTGTGATTGTTCCGAAGAACTGAAACAAAAGATAGGGTAGAACTAGGAAGTTATTGTAGAGGTTCTACCAAGCTAGAGGCAGAGGCGCATATTAGCTCGATATGAACATCATGAGCTGTCAGGAATAAAACAGTGTGGCTGATACCTCCTTCTCGGTTCCTTCTTCCATAACCCGAGCTCGAGAAGGACGAGATATGAGGGCCCTATGGAGAAAAATGTGGTCAGAAATCCATAATAGAGTCCGACCACAAACGACCCGCATTTAGTATCTTCATGCATAAGTATAAAAATTACCAGTAGAAAAGATTTAAAAAATCATCAAAAACCCCTTTTTCTTTTCTATTACAATTTTTGATTATTATATGATGATTCTTAACTTCCATATATAGAAACGGATAGACTTAAATGACATCTCTGATGTCAATGACCAAAGGGGATCTTAAATGAATGGAATGGGTTCTAGATGGCAATATAAGGAAATAGGCCCTTTGAGGTCCTATGAAATGAGGAATGGAACGGAGTCCCCTACGAAGACGTTCGGGAGTTACGAAGGGGAGCTTCGGGACTCATATTGTTCATGGGTTGAGAAAGGGGGTTGAACTCTATGAGGTCGAAATTCTCCGTTGTCTCAGTAGCTCCGTGTGTAGAGCGGTCGGCTGTTAAACTGACTGGTCGTAGGTTCGAATCCTACTGGGGAGATTGATTCATCTTAAGTAAAGAATGAAGAATGGAATTAAAGGGATAGCTTTGACCGTTAGGAGTAGGTAAACCCGTTCGCTGTCTGGTTCTATGCATCTATTCATCGTATACTTCTGTCTACGATATTTGAGAATCGCCTCAATACTGGCGTAGACCGGGATAAATCCCTTGTAAATAGCCAATTCAGATATAGATGATGTACAGCGTGCATCAAAGATGTTGCAGTCATCGTTTTCCCGATAGGCCACAAATTACGCGAGGCAAAAATATTAATGACGAGGAAAGCATTTTTGCATGCTCGTAATACTTGTACTTGCTCTTGATTCTGCCCCAAGCCTGGGAGGAGAGTACGCGGGAAGTAAAACACAATATGATGATCCGGTTCTTGGTACTATATGTCATGATCGAATTCTTTCACCGATAAATAAAAAGAAAAAGTAAGGCCCATTCCAGTTCGACCAAAAGGGGAAGGTTGGGGGCGAGGGAGGGATTCGAAACCACGCACCGTGGTCGTAGCCACGTGCTTTAATCCTCGGCACAGGCCCCACCCAGTCTCAATGGATTCTGTTCCCGGGAGAGTACCCTCCAAAAAAGGAACTTCCTCTCTCAGCCATTTCATTTCGGGGTAAGAGATGTGAAAAGCGTTCTCTCTTATCTATAAGAAAATAGAACAGTGCGTTCCGAGGTGTGAAGGCGCGAGAAGAGATGTGTCTAAGTGGGGTTTGCATACGGCGACTTTGCCATTTTTTATTTTTATCTCTGTCATTTCCAAATATGGAAAAGTAAAAATAAGGGGGTTGTTACTGTTTAGCTTTTTATCATTCTGGCGCGAGCTATTTTTCCGAGGACTCCCCTTACAGTATCGTCACCGCAGTAGAGTTTACCCACCAAGTTCGGGAGGGATTGGTGTGGTTCTCGAGCTGGACCCAGAAATCGAAACCAAACCATGAACGAAGAACGCCATGAGAGAAAAGCATATTGGCTAGGATGGTGAGGGCACCAATCTTGACTGGAAGGGACCACCAAAGACCTCTGCATTCCATCCTTGGATAGAAGAGAGGGAGGGCAGAGCCTTTTGGTTTTTTCATGTTGTCAACAGTGGAAAATGGAAACTGATGGCGAGTGCCTGGATCGAATTGATCAGGTCGTGTAGGAACAAGGTTCAAATCTCTCGGTCTGTAGGATGGCCTCAGCTGAATACATCACTGCACTTCCACTTGACATATCGTAATGATAACGGCTCGTTCGCCTGACCTATCTGGATATCAATACTTCTGTCGCTCCATACCGGCAGGGACAGAGAACCCGTCGCGCTCGGCTGTGCTACGGGGGCTTTGGGAATGGAATAAATAAGAGAGCCACTCATATGGGGTGGGCTTGCTATTAGATGCTTTCGATTATGACGCCTCCGCACTTGGATACCAGCGTTACCGTGGGCACGATAACTGGATACACAAGAGGTGCGTCCTTCCAGTCTATCGTATAGGGGAAAGGTCCTCTCAATGCTTAACGCCCGCACCGGAATATGGACCGAACTGTCTCACGACGTTCGAAAAACCCAGCCACGTCGCCTTTAATGGGCGAACAGCCCAACCCTTGGAAACATATACAGCCCGGGGGCGGCATGAAGAGCGACATCGAGGTGCCCAAACCTTCCCGTCGATGTGACCTTTGGGAAGATCAGCCTGTATCCCTCGAGTAACCTTTATCCGTTGAAGCGAAAGGCCCTTCACTCGGCACCGTCGGATCACTAGGCCGACTTTCGTCCGCTGACGGGGGGGGTCTTGCAGTCAAGCTCCCTTCTTGCTTGCATTCGAGGGCCATCTCCCGTCGGCCGAGGAAACCTTTGCCGCCTCCGTAACCTTTTTGGACACAGGCTACGCCCATAGAAACTGTCACCTGAGACTGTCACTTGGCCGTTAGGTCCTGACACCAAGGTTAGAATTGCTTTCAGAGTGGTATCTCACTGAGGCCGGGCCCCCCCCGGAAGGAGGCCTTCTTCGCCTTCACCTAAGCTTGCGCAGGGAAAGCACAAAGCCATCCCAGGGAACAGTAAGTTCATAGGGTCATTTCTGTCACAGGTGGTAGTCCGCCTCTTCCACGACATGTCTATTTCACCGAAGCCTCTCTCGAACAGTGCCCAGATCGTACGCCTTTCGTGCGGGTCGGAACTTAACGACAAGGAAGTTCGCACTTAGGACAGTTATAGTTACGGCCGAGTTCAACGGGGCTGCGGGCGCCGGCTCACTGTCACTCAGAGTCACCAACGTCCTTGAACCTCCGCACTGGGCAGGCGTCTTCGCCCCCATACATGGTATTACGACTTTGCGGAGACCGGGTTTTGGTAAACAGTTCGCAAGGGCCTGGTCACTGCGACACCATTGTGAGGAGGCCACCCTTCTCCCGAAGTTACGGGGCTATTTGCGAGTTCTTAGAGAGAGTTGTCCCGCCCTAGGTATCTCTACCTACCACCTGTGCGGGTTTGGGTACAGGTACACTTTTGTGAAGGTCGTTCGAGCTTTTTTGGGATAGGGAATGGGTTACTTCCGCGCCGTAGCGACTGGTAACTCGGACATGGCGCGAGGCATTTCTCTACCCTCTTACCCTGAAAAGCAAGGTCACCTTGCGTCCTTGAAACGCTACATCCTTCGGCTAATAGCTCCTCCGTCCTCGGACCACAAGGGGGTTAGTACAGGAATATTCACATGGTGTCCCTCAGACTTAAGCCTTGCGGCCTGTGATCTTAGGCCGACTCACCTCCGGGACGAACCTTGCGGAGGAACCTAAGGTTTCGGGCATTGGATTCTCACCAATCGTTTGCGCTTACTCCCAAGCGAAACTTCTCATTCGCTTCGTCCACCCCAACCTGCTGCGGGGGCTTCGCTCTAAGGCGGACACGCTCCCCTACCGAGCATTTTACATACCACAGATTCGGCAGATTCGCTTAGCCCCGTCATATTCGGCGCAAGGAGCGTCGATCAGTGAGCTATTACGCCTCTTTCAAGGTGGCTTGTTTAGGCAAAACCTCTGGCTGTCTCTGACACTCCTCCTTTTCCACGACCCCCAATGAGCGGTCATTTAGCGGGCCCTTAGCTGGGGATAGGGCTGTTTCCCTATCAAGATGAAGCTAATCCACCTCGATCGCAATGGCCCCGCCTTGATCCTCTTATTTTTGGGTATATCTAGTATTCAGAGTTTGCCTCGATTGGTACCGCTCTCGCGGCCAGCACCCGAAACAGGCTTTACACCTAGATGTCAGTCACTGCTGCGATCAACGCTTTCGGGGAGAACCAGCTAGCTCGGGTTCGAGTGGCATTCACCATAACCCCAAATCTACGCGAGTTCTTCAACATCAGTCGGTTCGGACCTCCACTTAGTTTCAACCAAGCTTCATCTGGTATGGATGATCACCCAGGTTCGGTCCATAAGGCAGTGACAATCGCCCTATGAAGACCGCTTTCGCTACGGCTACGGTTGGGTTCCGTAACCAAGCCACTGCCTATGAGTCGCCGGGCTCTTCTTCAAAGGCACGCGGTTCAGAATCACATTCCTCAAGATTGGGCGAGCTCACGGTTTCATGTTCTATTCACCCCCGATGGGGGTTCTTTTCACCTTTCCACTCCGGTATTACTTCGCTATCGGTCACCCAGGAGTATTTGCTTGCAGGTGGCATTGTGATTCCACCGGGATTCCACGTGAACCATGTAATCGGGTCAGAGCGTAGCTAGTGATGCTTTAGGCTACTGGATTTCGCAATCTAGGGTGCCGCATTCATTCCACCGCTTAGCCTAGCGCACGAACGCTGTATTGCTCCACAAAAACCCGCTTTTCACGGTTTAGGGCTGCTCCAATTTCGCTCGCCGCTACTACGGGAATCGCTTTTGCTTTCTTTTCTCTGGATACTAAGCTGTTTCACGTTCGCCCGGTTGGTCTCTTGCCTGACCATGGATTCAGCAGCAGTTCGAAGGTTGACCTATTCGGGAATCTCCGGATCTATGATATTTTTCAAACTCCCCGAAGCATTTCGTCGCTTGCTACCGCCCTTCCCTCTCTCGGGTGCTAGGTATCCACCGTAAGCCTTTCCTCGTTTGAACCTCGCCATAACGTTAAGGGCTTCTGCCATCCTAAGGTGCTGCTAAATAGAAGGATCTTATCAAACGTCCATGAAGATAAATATAAATCGAACGCGAATTGGGTGCTATCATAGTTCAGCTAAGTTCACGGGCGGGAGAGAAAGCGGATGAACGCTCGACATCCGCCACAGGGGAAACAACGCCTCTCAGGCCTCCCGACCTAATTTACAGGAGGCACAAGATTAGACATAACTCCCCCCCGAACACAGCCTTACAACGTTCATCGTACTGTGCTCTCAAAGAGCAACTCTTATCAAAAAATCTCAAAAGGTTGCTGAGTTGGATGGAATCCCATTTCTAAGGATCTTGTGGTTCCGTGAGAATCCAGCACGGGAGAACCAGGACGGAGAGCTCTCCCCCTTTTTCGAACGCTCTTGGTCTTAGAATGTGGTTTTAAGAACGAGTGATTGCCCTCTCCGACCTTATGCCAACAGGGAGGGAGGACTTAGTACCATGCGTTCATTATTGAACAGGGGGGGGGGTCTATGGTCGGCTGACCCCTGATGCCGAAGGCGTCCTTGGGGTGATTCTAGTAGTCTACGGGTGGAGAGATGGGGTTCGGGTCCCTGGATTTTCCTTCTTTTGCCACATTTCGCTCAAAGGGTGAGGGAGGGGATAGTGAAATCCCCATAGATATTCGCAAGGGCCAACTTGATACTTCTTACCCAGGGATCAGATGAGGGAAAACCTAGGAGAGCCGCCGACTCCAACTATCGTCCATGTACGCATCCATTTTACTATGTATCTGACCAACTGCAATCTACCTCCTCTACGTTCTTGACAGCCCACCTTTGCTCAGTAAAGTCTTTCAGTGGCATGTTTCGGCCTATCCACCTTAATTAGAAAAAAAGTGAGCCCACCGGTTCGGTACCCGTACTATCATTACAGCCGGGACAATTAGCCAATCTAACCGTAATCGCAAGAACCCATATTGCAAGAGCGTGGCTACAAATAGCTATATACCCCCGAGCCAATGGAGTAGGCATGAAGAGTCAGGATGCTTCTTCTATTCTTTTCCCTGGCGCAGGTGGGGGAATCGGACTGAACCAGGACCTCGCCGTGAGTAAATCTGCACACTACGCTTCCAACAAGTGAGAGAGAATCAATAGATTCTTTTCGGGAGCGATTCATCCTTCCCGAAACGCAGCAACAACTCTACGTGGTACTGCGCTCTTCAAGTGTGTTGTTCCCCCTTCTCCCTTCCATGAAAGCCTTGTGAAATAACTCCGTGGGAAGAAAAAAGAAGGCGTTAAGCGACCCTACACGGCCAACCCTAGACACTTAAGATACTTTTTCAAAAACGCTACCATTCGAGTCAAGAGATAAGATAAATAGACCACTTTCTAGACATTGCATGCATCGGGTTTTTTGGGCGCTCGTATTAGGACTGAGGGGTCGACGACCAAGAAGAGTGAGTATTTATACCAAGCATTCTTCTTATGGTAGATCCAATCTCCTGGTCCAGGCGGAAAAAGGAAAACGAATTTCACGTTCTTCCGTTCGGGCAAGGGAGGATTAGGGAAATCCTATTGATTGTGCTTTCTAAGAACTACGGGAAAGCATTGAAAAAAAGGACTCGAATGGTACGATTCCCCTTCACCCAGAATGAAGGGGCGATCTCGTAGTTTTGGTTCTGTGAAGATGCGTGTTCGGGCTCCATCTTCCCGTTGTTAGGTGCTCCCTTTTCCAATTGAGGCCGAACTAAAAACTGTGCTCGAGAGATAGCTGTCCATACACTGATAAGGGATGTTGGATCTCGAGAAGAGCGGAGCCGTGGTGTCCCCCGGACCGCCCGGATCCAAGAGGTGAATAAAAAGTTAGATCTACATTGGATCTCACCCTGATCCCACTATCCTCCTGAGGAGGAAGAAGTTTGGTTTCAAAACTCCGATTCGAACAGGAGGAGTACGCCATGCTCAGTGCTTGGAGTATCCACATCTCCGGGTCATGCCTGATGAGCCATTGAAACTATCCATGTGGATGTCGACCTCACACCCCACGGCACAACGACGCAATTCTCGGGTGCGCGCCTCTACACTGAGCTATAGCCCGCGTTGTGAGGGCCTCCCAGTGGGAGGCTGCTATGCCCAAAAGCGAGGGTGGGGGCAAGAAAAAACCCATACATCTCTTTCCTTTTTACGTCCCCATGGTCGACACAAGGGAGGGAGGGACATGGGGACCGTAAAACAGGGATCCTATCAACTAACTTGTTCCGACTAGGATAATAAGTCTGAGTGGTCTTACTTCACCGTCGAGAAACGAAAGAAAAGAGACTTCATATCCAAGCTTCGCTCAGACGTAGCTCGTGCTTTTGGGTGTGAAGCAGTGTCAAACCAAACTACCCAACGCATAAGCATTAGCCCTCTCCCTGAAACAAGGAGGTGATCCAGCCGACCTTCCAGTACGGCTACCTTGTTACGACTTCACTACAGTCACTAGCCACGCATTCTGGCATCCATCCGGCGGTTAAGGGTAACGAATTCGGGCATGGCCAGCTCCATAAGTGTACGGCGCGGTTATGTTTGTTTACAAGGACCGGGACGAATTCACCGCCGTATGGCTGACCGGCGATTACTGTAGGCTACTTCGATCCGGCTTCATGCAGCGAAGTGCAGCTGCAATCGAACGAGGACGGGTTTTTGGGTAGCTCACCTGCGGGATCGCGGGGACCTTGTCCCGCATTGTAGCAAGTGTGCGCCAGGGGCATAAGGGGCATGATGATGAGTCATCCCCACTTTCCCAGGACTTACACCGGCAGCTGTTCAGGTCCAACTCAATGGTGAATCTAACACACGAGGTGGCGATCGTTGCGGGACTTAACCCAAACACCTAGCGGCACGAGTGACGACAGCCATGAAACACCTGTGTCCCGCGTTCCCGAAGGACCCTCTTTTCAAGAGGATTCACGGCATGTCAAGCCATGGTAAGGTTCTTGCTTTGCATCGGAAATTAAACCACTGCTCCACCGCTTGTGCGGCCCCCGTTCAATTACTTTGAGTTTCATGCTTGCGAAAAAACGTACTCCCCAGGCGGCGGCTACTTAAACGCGTAGCTACGAACTGCACGGGGTCGATACGCACAGCGCTTATCACGTTTACGGCTAGGACTACTGGGGATCTAATTCCCATTTGCCCCCTAGCTTTCGTCTTCAGTCGTCAGTGTCGGCGCCCAGCGCGTGCTTTCGCCGGCGTGTCTGCCGATCTCTAAGATTTCCCGCCTCCACCGGAATCACTCTTGCCCCTCCGTACTCCAGCTGTAGTTCCCCCGACTAGTCAGGGTTGAGCCTGGGATTGACGGCGGACTTGAAAAGAAACCTAAGGACGCTTTACGCCCAATCATTCCGGATAACCGATTGCCTCCTCTGTTTACCGGGCACTGCTGGCAAAGAGTTAGCCGAGTATTACTCAGCTTACGTATTGTTTTCTTCTCCGAGAAAAGAAGTTCCGACCGTGGGCTTCTACCTACATAGCGGCCATTGTCCGTCAGGCTTTCGCCCATTGCGAAAAATTCCCCCACTGCTGCCTCCAGTAGGAGTATGGGCGGGTCTAGTCCCAGTTGTGGCTGATAATACTCTCGGACCAGCTACTGATATCGCATTGGTAAGCTATACATCACCAACTAGCTAATCAGACGCAAGCCCTCCTCGGGCGGATTCCTCCTTTGCGACTCAGCCTACGGGGTAGTAGCAACGTTTCCAGTTGTTTTTCCACTCAAAGGCAGGTTCTTCCGCGTTATCACCCGTCGACACTGAAAAACACCACTTCCCGTCCGAATTGCATGTGTTAAGCCTGCCGCCAGCGTTATACGGAGCCTGGATAGAACTCTCATGAGATTCATAGTAGATACTTATAGCTTCATTGTCGTAGACAAAGTGATTCGGAAATTCTCTTTCATTTAAGGCATAACTGTATCCTGCGCTTAATTAGCCTGGAGTTCGTCCAGCCTATAGTCATCCCTACCATATCACGTCAATACCACAAGGCCTCTTATCCTTCTCGGTTGATCCGGGGGGGAGCAAGTCAAAATATGAAAAAATTGCATGGGTTTGGGATAATCAGGCTGAACTATGACTTCCACCACGTCAAGCGGTGACTACTCTACCGCTGAGTAGATACCTTCCCGGTATCCCATCGAGAAATAGAAATAACTAAATAAGGCAAAGGGCGAGAAAACTTCAAAGCCAATATTCCTGACAACTTGGAGCCGGGCCTTCTTTTCGCACTATTATGGATAGTAAATTACTGGGTAGGATAGTAAAAACTGGGGAAAAATTGGATTCAATGGTAAACGCTCTATCGAAATAGGATTGACTACGGCTTCGAGCATAGCAATGGTTTCATTAAAATCGTACGATCTTTCCCGATCTAACATCGAGAGAGAGGTTTTACATAAGAAAGATTTTTTGGTCAGCATTGTCTATTCGATTGGTAGGAGAAGAAACCGACTCGGTATGTTAAAAAAAGAGGGGAAGCAGAACCAATTCAAGATAGATGGTAGAGATCACCATTTTCCTTGCGCCAAAGATATTACCATTTACGAAGGAACTGAGCTACATTTTTCAATTCATTAAAGAGTTCCTAGTGTTCCACACCCTTCTTTTTGGAGACCTCGAAAAATAAAATGGACATTCCTTTTTTACGGAATACCATACAAGGGAAAAAGCGATTAATGGTAACACACCAAGTAACTCCTTCATTATTTATTAATTCATGTATCGAAATATTAATCTTCATGTTATGAAAATATAATTTCATAGTAATAGAAACTAATGTCCTACCGAGACGAATTTGTAACTTACTATCCTATTGCCCAGCAGGCAAAGAGGTACCTCTGTGGAAAGACTGATTCATTCGGATCGACCATGAGGGTCCAACTCCATGCAGTGCCAGAATCAGTTGTAATTTGAAGCAGGTTTTGAACTCTTGCGTCTCTCACGGTACAACCTCTTCCGCGGAGCCCCCTTCCTCTCGGCCACAGAGACAAAATGTAGGGACGGGTGCCAACAGTTCATCACGGAAGAAGAGGACTCACCGCACCGGGATCACTAACTAGACTAATATAATCCGAACGGGATCACTAACTACTACTAATATAAACCTATTAATAGAAAAAAAAGTGTCTTTCCTGTTACGTTCCCCGACGGTTTCCATTGTATACCGCGGGCCCTTACCGCAATCGATCGGATCATAGGATATCCCTTAACACAACATAGGTTCGAAAGGTCTCGGACCGACTCACACAAAGACGAAACCCAGGATCTTTCAGAAAAGGATTCTATTTGAAGAGTGCATAACGCAGGATAAGTCACTAATAACCCGTCACAGTTTGGATCAATTCAGGGATTTCCGTGGGAGTATCGGGAAGGATTGGAATGTAATAATATCGATTCATACAGAAGAAAGAAAAGGTTCTCATTGATTAAAACCGCTGGGGTAGGGATAGAGGAAGAGGAAAAAAAAAAACCGAAAAGAGTTAACATAGTACTTTTTGTTTTTGATCGAAAACTAAATCTGATTAATTGCGTTCCCCTTCCCTCGATGAGGGAAAAGGGTCAGATTTACAGGATCAAAAACAAACCCATGGGAACTTAAGGAAGCTGGAAGGAATAAAAAGACAGAGAGGGAAAGAAATCGAATGAAATAAGAATAACAGCAAAAAAACAAATAAGTAGATAGTCAAAAGAAGGTAGAAGATCGAGAGCCCAGATTCCCATATGGAACAAATTTCAAAACGAAAAAGCGATCTTTTGATTCTCAAACAATAAGCGGGCAAGGGGAACTTGATCGAGAAAGATTTCTGTTCTTATAGATAGTGATTGATCGGCATAGTTTGGTAAAAAGAATACTCTTCCCCTTATGATCATAAATGGAAAGTGTTCCAATTGGAACATGGAAAAACGTGAATGAATTGGTCGTAGTTACTCTGGACGGAGTGGAATAAGGGAGGAGATTCTCGAACGAAAGAAAAGGATCCACTTACTTCGAAAGATTGATACGAGGAGCAGTTTATGAGGTGAAATCTCAGTACGGTTCTGTAGAGTGACAGTAAGGGTGACTTATTGTTCAACTTTTCCACTATCACCCCCAAAACCAACAAAACCAAACTCTGCCTTACGTAAAGTGCCAGTGTACGATTTAACCTTGGATTGAATCAATGCATCTACATGGTATTGGCCATAATTACAAGACATTCTGTAGTCTAGTAAGAGGAGGAAGGGTTAAGGATTTACCGGTTGCTTGAGATATCCATTGTTGAGGAACCCTAGATGCTGTCGAGTAAAGGTCGTCGACAAGGGCGTTCTAGTGCGGTGTAGATTATTATCCAGACTGTATCATGTCGATGATGCCAGGTGAATGCTAGACACATGTGAAGGTATGGCAACCATAACGAAAGTTTCGTAAGGGGACTGGGAGAGGCTACATGAGAACAAAAGATCTCTTTCTTAAAGAGATTCGATTCGGAACTATTATATGTCAAGGTCCAATATTGAATCATTCAGAGGTTTCCCTTACTTTGTCCGTGCAACAAAAACAATTCGCAAATACCTCGGACTTTTTTTAGAAAAGCGTCGAGTAAATAGCAATGATCTCGAAGCACTTCTTTTTAATTACACCCCCTATTTCGGAAACCTAAGGGGGGGGGGGGGGACTCGACCGTAATGGGATATGTTAAATTACAGGATTTCCAATCCTAGAAGAAAAGGAGGGAAAAACGGATACTCATTAAAGTGTAACAGAATTCCATACTCGATTCATAGCTACATATAGAATTTGATGGAAAGCCGTATTAGAATGAAAGTGTTATGTACGGTTGGGCTTGGGAGGGAGACTTTATATCTTTTCGAGATCTACCCTACACTATGGGGTCAAAAAGCCCAAATAAGTAATTCGTTTGTAGCCCTTATACAAAAGAAACGGATTCTTGAACTCTTTCACGCCCTGTCACGTTCGCGGACTGCAGAGAAAAAAACTGGCAAAATCCGATCCAATTTATCGTAGCGATTAGTTAACATGTTGGTTAACCGCTTATTCTGAAACACCGGAAACAACTAATGGCTTCTCAAATTACTATCGAGACATTTGAAAAAAGATCAACAAAAGACCAGAACAGAAACAAACTCCACTATGGGTTTTACGTCAGCAATAGTGGAAGTAATCCGATTTAGCAGTTAAACAAGCAAGCGTGTAGGGGGGGGATGACCCATCAAGTTACTATTGAAATAGGATCACACGGGAAAAGCATTGCCATTCGTGGTTCTGAGGGCATCCGAAAACGTACGGGGCGAAAGAGGGCTTTCAACATAAGTTCCGAGATTAGTAGATGCTGCCAAAGGGAAAGGTGGCGATGCCATACGCAAAAAGGAGAGATCATAGAATGGCAGAGGCAAATAGAGGCTTTGCACATTGCGTTAATACATGAACGGATCTATTACGAAACATGGATCCATACATCTCGATCGGAAAAGAATCAATAGCCAAGAAATAGGAAGATATCTTTCTCGAAACAACAAAAGGAAAGAAAGATGAAACCCAAAATCATGATCAACCTATATCCCTCTCGGGGGCCTGGCTTACGGAATACAGAACGAGGATCTTATGGAAATATCATGGACAAAGGGTTGATCTCATTCCTGGGGATTATTCCGTAAAATCCCATTCAAAAAAGAGAAGTTCGAAGAAATTGGGACTTTTTTTCGGAGTTGGATGCAGTTACTAACATGATCGGGCATGTACAGAATGAAAACTTCATTTCGTTCACGAGAATTTGTGGAAGGTTTCATTTGCGTCTGTACTGGAAGTTTTTTTCCCAGAATGTATCCTAATTTTTGGCTAATTTTCTTCTGAGGATCGTACCCTCTGATCAAAAGGATAGACCTTGGGTCTATTTCATGCTCAAAGAAGTTTAGTAAATAAGAATACGGCCCATTGTTTCCGGATGGAGGGAGAGGAACTCAAGGAACCTATAATTAGCTTTTCGGGATTCCAAACGACAATTTCCAAGAAATATCTTCATTTCGTATGTTACTATGTTCAACTCTATGTATTCCTCTATCCGTAGAGTTACATGAATGTACAGAAATGGAGATAACAGAGGTTTCTGTTATTCGTATTAACAGGTACTCTAGAGGATTGTTTAGTGGTGATAAACGATTTAATAAAACTATCTTGTAGTCAGAATGTTTCCGTTTTGATTCCTACTAGTACTCGGATATACCAAGAGAGATGTACGGTTAATGAGGCTATATGAAATAGTACTCATGGGTGGGCAAGCGCTTCTATTCTGTTCATGTTTCTCTT
>PYDT01000254.1:5000-100000 GCA_004837865.1 Musa balbisiana | reverse complement strand
ACTTGTCTTGCCTCTTGTCTGCACATCCTAATATGAAGGTAAGTTTCGTTTTAGAACTGCCCTGTTTGCTGGTCACTGTTTTGAAGTTGGCTTGGAGGTATTTTTTCTGTGGTTGGCGAATATGAGCTTGTTTGCTAATTTGTTTATAAAGTGATAATTACCATGCATAGCTATATTTATTGCTTTTTCTTTTCAGATACAATCCCAGCCCTGGAATCTGGTCCTTTCGTTCTTAGAATTAATAAAGCCTTTTGTGTGACTTGTGCTATACAGTTGATACCATTGGGCTTCTTGTTTTACTGCCTAACCTGCTTGTTTTATTCCTAATTTTGCTTATATGTTTCTTCATTTCTTTTTATTTCCTCTTTACAACATATAAGAATATATTCTATGAAAACTTTGACGGTGGCTGTTAATGGCTGATCAATTTATTGCTCTTTGAACAATTTGTTGTTAAGGACGGATGTTGTTTCTGTGTTCTGGTTTACAATGGACGTGAATCTGTTAATTAAAGCAGGTTTTATGTGGGGCAAAAGAAAAGCCACCCCATATGTGTGTAGGAAATGCATGTTAGAAAATTCAATTATGATTGACAAGTGGAAACATTCACTGGGCTTGCTAGTATATCTATTTTATTTTACACTTCTATTTTGGACTCACTTTTGCAATGATCTTGCTTGCCAGGCAGTGGTAATTGACGAGGTTGATGCCTTTATCTTCAGACCACATATAGGACTGCGTGCAAAATACCAAGCTGTATGTTTGATCTGTACAGTTCTGTTATTAGCATGATTTTCCAAATTTGGAGTTTCAGTTCATGTTATTTAATTGTTTGCAACAGGGCTTTCTATTTATATTCATCCCATGTCTTCAAGTTCACATTATCTACATATAATTTTGTTCACAATTGAAGATATTTCATGATGGCTAATGTTTTAGGTGCTAATTCTCTCCAAGTATTGATAATTGTTAGAAATGTCATAAATATGGGGAAAAAAAGATGTTCCAGAAAATTGTTTTGGATTATATGGTTATTGATTAATATTGCATATTTAGTTTTTTTGCACCTGCAAATATTCAGTATGCAGAATACTCTTTTTGTTTGCATGTCAACAGCAGCAGTAAGCCAGTATTATCTGTTTGTGTTGGTTGCATGGTAAGTCTTTCTGTAGCAAGTGGAATTAATGATGGTATTTTGACTCCTCATAAGCGTAAATGCTGTACCGATGTTCTTTTTTTATTTTAGAAAATATCTAACTGATTGTCATGCTCATTTTTTCTCTGTTTCTTTATTAACTTATGTGTAAAAACAAAAACACTATCCATTTAGAGATTGTCCATGATTTTATTGGTTATGCATAACAAAACAAATTTATGCATATTTATAAATGATTCAAAGCCATCACATTCTTTCTGTCAAAAAATCAGTGTTTGACCAATTCTCAATTTATATTTACCAAGTGTGTTGCAAAGACTGATCTGTTAGTAGGTAGTTGGAAGGGGCACTACCGACTGCATTAAGTATGCATGAATATATTCAAATTTTGGAAACTAATTAGCTTAGTTTTGTCAGACATGCAAGTTTTTCAATAATGAAGCTGTAGACACAATTAGATAGGTACTTTTTCTTTGTTGCCATCCACATGTGTCTTGGTATTATGAAGTTTTTCCTTTGAAGTTATATAGCATCTTACAGACCATGATCCATTATATTTTCAGTTGTTTTCTTCTATGACATATTTTGATACTATCCCATTTTGCTACTATATTCAGCTAACCTTATTGCGATTTTTTGTATAGGTTAATTTCTTAAGTCAAATTTTTCTCAGCAAAAAAGGGGATGGACCTAAAATTGCAAAACGGTTGGTTGATGTATATTTTGCGCTCTTTAAGGTAGAGTTATGAATTTGCTTTATGGTATTTCATACAGAGCATCATCATGTCATTAGCATGGTTTATGTGTGATGTCTTTTTTATTCCTTTTGCCCTTGCAGGCATTACTTGTAGTTGGGATTTTATGGCTTTGTTGTTGTCGTTGTAGATAATACTTGTAACATGTGAACAATCTTTCTCATGTTTCTTCTGGTTAAACTGATTATATAACATGGGATGTTTTCCATAATTAAAAGAAGTGTATAGTAGAGAAGACACAGGGCAGTGCTTCAGTTACAGAGCTAGCTGTTAAAAATAAGAACTAAACCCTCTAAATAAAGGATGAAGGGAAGGTAGTAATAGCTGGCCACTTTTTGGCATACTATAGACAAGAGTAGGGGTGTGTGTCTGTGTGTAACCGTGCTAGTCCGTCGTGTTGGCATCGTCTCATGCATAGCATGAGTATAGCTAGTGTTCTTGCTCGCCAAAGCGCTTGAGCGTGGCAAGGCTCAAGGGCCTCAAAATGGTTTAGACGAGCCATTTGGATTGGGCACTGCTTAGGTTCACCTTTGCCACGTGACACAATCCCCTCATCATTACTACTCATGCATACCCTCACGAGAAACGCTAATCTTCCTCGTCTCTAGTGGCACTAGCATCACTTTTCGTCGAAGCTATCATCGTTGAACAGGAGGCTTTCCTCTAAAGCAATCAGCGCTGCATCCGAGTCTTCTCACCAACATTTAAGCCGTCGTAGCTGAGCCTTGATGTTGTCAAGTGCTCTGAGGCCGATACTTTCATTACTTGGACCAGAGTATTCTACCAAAATTTTTGCTGCCATACCTGATTCTTTCTACAGATGTTTTCACTGCCAGACACAAACCTTCCTGCTGTGAATTGCTCCAAGCCTGCTGATGCTTTCACAGCTGGACACAAGCCTTAAAGCAGATGCTTTCGCCTCTCATTTCCACTGTCGGCTGTAGAGTACTCCCTCTCCCTCTCCAAATCTTTAACCGATTGTAAATGATGGTAAATTTTTATTCTGGTTTGCCAAATGCTAATGAATGAACAAGTTTAGAATTTGTATTTTCTTTGAAATTCCATGACATAGACGTTGAAGAAAATCAACTCTGTTTCCTAATTGAGATTTTCTTAACACTGTGGGATATGTTGCTGTACTATTACCATTTAAGATCTTAAGACAATCTGTTAAACCTAGTGATAAATAATGTAGTGGCCTTGGAGGTTTTTGTATGCTCCTGATTTAGTTATCCCTTTCATATAATGCTATATTTTGTTGCTTTTAGCTTTTGATGGTAGGCAACTATTGTTGTCTTGGATTTTCTGTTGAATATTGCATATTGTCAATTCTTAGACATTTCATTTGCATATTGACAATGCTTAATATGTATTTCTTTCTTAGATTTTCTGTTAAATATTGCATATGATACATTTTAAAGACTGCATTTTCAGATACTAATTTCAGAGGCTCAAGATGGACAATCCAACAAGAATGACAAAAAAAGTGGTTTAAATGTGAAGGGAAAGGGGAAAAAAGGCAAGACTGATTCACTGAAAACTCTTAGAAATAACAAAAATGAACCTTCTTTGGAGTCTAATATTGAGATGGATTCTCGCCTTCTCTCTGCACTGCTAACTGTAAGTATGTCAATTGGTTCTTAAACTCGTTGTAAATTTGACATGTAAAATTATATATCAAGTGCCTGCAGTCTTCAAATAGAATTATTGAAAGATCTACTGGTATTGTTTTGTTGCTTTTACATGGTCATTTTTTTCCCAGAATGATAAACACAGTAAAGGATAACATCAAGGCTTAAGCATGAATCATTGGGAAACATATATAGTTGTACTGTAGGGCTCATGCATGGTCTTTTTGGCAGATATTTTTTTGCACATCGAGTGAGCTTTTCATGAAAAAGCTAGTAGATTTCTTATCTTGTTTTTATGATTGAGTATTCTGGATTTAATGAACTTAAAATTAGACGTCTGATGTTTACTCAATTTTACAGGGCATTAATAGAGCATTTCCTTTCATTGCAAGTGATGATGCGGAAAGCATTATAGAAGTTCAAACACCTGTCCTGTTCAAATTGGTGAGGTTATGGACTAGTCATCCAGAGCGGTACTAGGACTTTTATGATATTGTGGATATGACAATCATATTTAATCTTATCCTGTTGAATGCAGGTTCATTCTAAGAATTTTAATGTGGGAGTTCAGGCACTGATGCTGTTGTATCAGATATCTTTCAAGAATCAGATTGTCAGTGACCGTTTTTATCGTGCTGTCTATGCAAAGTTACTGACTCCTGCTGCTCTTACTTCCTCAAAGGTAGTTGTCCTTCAATACTTTTGGTCATGCTTCGTTTGTTTCTCATCTGAATTTTATACTGTTCATTTACCTATTTATTCAATCAATAGATTGTCTTGGCTTTATTAATTTCATATTGCAGACAGGTTTTCTGAGTGCACAACATACAGAACGAGTTGTTTCATCATTCAGAATACTGCTGATCAACATAATTATTTCAGCTAATGTTTTCAATTTCAGAACACAAATAAATTAAATCTATTTAATGAATCTCTTTTATGGTGAACCTTGTGGCATTTTCTGGGGCATCTCTAATAAATTTTTTTTGGGTGCAAGATGAGGTTGCTACCTTTGTGGGCTTCATAGGTCTGAATTATGCAAGTCTCTTCAAGTGCACAATTAAGACTGCACAAATATGTTCCACGTAGTGTCTGCAGTGGTGGGTGTGGTCATAGATCTGAATTATTTAAAGTCTCTGCAGTGGTGGGAATTTTGTGCCAGTGCTGCCTACACTGTTTTTGTAAATTTATTTGGCGGTTATTGTTTATCATGTAGTTAAATAAAAACCCTCTCAATTTTTTGGAAATAAATTAAATGTTGTGCCCATATGGACCATTTTTTCTATACATGGTTTTACTTGGGGGACTAAGCAAAGAAGTGACAAACCTTTAGCTTTTTAAATGACTGGTTGAGGAATGCCATTTCTGTCATTTGAACCATGTGCTTTCATGCGTCTTCTGTGCATGCCGTCTTAGCAGCCTAGCAGATTGCTGATTTTTCCGAATGAACCTTGCATAGCACTCATGTAGACACCTTTTCTTTGTCTGACAATGTTCCTCTGCTTTTCATTTTTATGTGGCTAACTAAACATTTTCTGTTGCTGTTTCAGCCAGAAATGTTTCTTGGTCTTTTGGTCAAAGCAATGAAGAATGACTTGAACATGAAGCGGGTAGCTGCCATCTCGAAGCGCCTTTTACAGGTTTAATATTACTTTTCATGTAGCGTTAGTTGGATTTGACTGCATTCTGGAAATGTAGTTGTTGTTGGATAAAAATGAAACTTACTCTTGTAAAAGTATGTGATCATATGTTTTATTATTTCAGCTTCATTTTTTTTCCTCGGTTTAACTGATATGTGATGATCTGACAAAAGCCTTTTTGTCATAAATTTTTGTACATTAGCTTCATTACTTTCTTATCTGTTAATTGACTGATGGCTCTGAACAATGCATATTTTTATAAAATATTTACTTTTTGAGTCAGTTTCTGTCATTTGACATAGCTTAGACTTTTGAATGCATAAATCTTTGAGATGATATCTTAAATGAAAGTTGTATCATCTCAATAATGGTTTCGTAATCTACGAGTTATGCCTTTCTCAAGATATAGTTTGGATTGAATTCTCCTGGCAGATTAATTGTTTAAGAATTACTTCTTACATCAAAATTTTACTATTTACGTGCTATAAGTGATGATCTGACAAAAGCCTTTTTGTCATAAATTTTTGTCATTTAAGTGATGATCTGACAAAAGCCTTTTTGTCATAAATTTTTGTACATTAGCTTCATTACTTTCTTATCTGTTGATTGACTGATGGCTCTGAACAATGCATATTTGTATAAAATATTTACTTTTTGAGTCTGTTTCTATCATTTGACAGAGCTTAGACTTTTGAACGCATAAATCTTTGAGATGATATCTTAAATGAAAGTTGTATCATCTAAATAATGGTTTCGTAATCTACGAGTTATACCTTTCTCAAGATATAGTTTGGATTGAATTCTCCTGGCAGATTAATTGTTTAAGAATTACTTCTTACATCAAAATTTTAGTATTTACATGCTATAAGTGAACGTGTAATTCATGACTTTGGTTTAATAAAGCTTGGGTGGTGGTGTCATTCTAAATGCTACTTATATGGGTACCTAATACTTGGAACCACCAGAGTGAAAATTACTTTGCAGCTGATTTCAGACCAATTATATGATAAAACAGCTTTAGTGATCTAATTAGATAATGATTGTCATGTTTTGCTATAGTTTCTTGGTATTGTAGGTTATAACATGTCGAAGAAGGCATATATGCCGCAAGTATTTCAATTAACTACATTAGACCAACTCTTAGCTTCATGGGGTTCAAACACTGGTGAGGCTATGATAAAAGAGATGTTTAGAATTGGCAACTTGATTGTCAGGATCCCAGCATTGTTTAGTCAGAATGAATTGGAAGATCACCTCTCATATGCTTGTTCTGTATGAAATAAAAATACATTGTAAGATCAGATTCAATTATATTTTAGTTTCTAAATTGTTTATTTTAGATGTTCCATGCTACTTGAGAAGACTTTTAAGTTTTAACCAATTATTTGGTTCCATTTTCCAAAAGTAATTTCTATAAAGCTTTACCAGCAGGCTTGTTTCCTTACAGCATAAATGCTGATGTGTATTTTAAACGGACAAGTGAAAGGATAATCAATTTGTCTTCTTTGTGATTTTAATTTAATTAGTTTCTTTTTACATAGGTTGCGCTTCAAAGGCCCCCTCAGTATGCTTGTGGGTGCCTGTTTATATTATCTGAAGTTCTTAAGGCAAAACCACCTTTATGGTATGTTATTTTTAATATTGTGGCTAAATCTTGACAAAACAATTATTATTTATGTTTGTTGAATAAAATTTCTGCTCTGATGCTTTACCTGACAAATTGTCAGGGCTGTTATCCTACAAAATGAGACTGCTGATGATGATATTGAGCACTTTGTCGACGTACCGGAAGATCCTGAAGATTTAGCCACTGAGCTGTTTGATAACTTAGAAAAGTCAGGTGGTTCTATTGTGTCACAACATGATAAAAATTCACAGTATGAAGGTGAAACTGGTTTGGAAGATAGCGTAAAAATCAATACAATAAGAAATCACAGCTTAGGAGGTGATCAAGCACTTCATACAGGGTTCACACTGCCTGCAGGCTACAATCCACGGCATAGAGAACCATCTTACTGGTACGTATTTGTTTCTTGAGTACATTAATCATACTGATAAAGTGTTTTCACATTGAATTCTTGCTTACTGTGCATGCTTATCTTCTAGAAACATGATTTTTTTGCAGAATAATTTTGTATTAGTTGACATTTATATTGACAATAAATCAATCCAAATCAAACTGATTGGTAGGACTCCCACCCACACCGGGTGCTGTTCTTTGTATCGGACAGACCATGGGAATCAATGACAATTTCAAAATGTAGCAGATCCTGGTGTTCAATTTTTTGGGGGATCTTAATGCCATTGGAAAGCTTATCTAGGTGACCAGGGTTTGAGCCATGGAAATAGCTGCTTTTTTACTGGGGCAGACCTGTAAAAAATGAATAGAACAAACCTAATTACAGATTAAAGACAGAGTAAAACAGTAAAAACCAAAGCAAAAGAACCTTGAGGGCCAAAAAAAGAAGGATTTGACTTACACTAAAAAACTTGAGTGCAAAGCAATTGAAGTAGAGAGAGCATATAAAATAATTTAATGCAAAAACTTGGAACAAACAAAATGAATAAAACAGATCAACATTGCTCTTATGCCACTGCTGCTCTTTGTCTTCAAGCTGGAGACAACAAGACAATCTTGCTGTTGTGCAAAATTCTTGATCAGCATTATTTGGGGACTCCAACAAATAGCGATGCCTTACACTGGCATTGGCAGCAGGATACTGGAAGCTGACACAATTTAGGGAGGGTTGTTTGGGAGGGGAAAGGGAGAGATCAACAGTTGTGGAAATGTAAGGTGCTAAAACATGAGCACCTAGGGTTGTAGGGTTGGTGCTTGGTGACATGACTGATTGGACCAAGCCATTGGATCTTGCGCTACTGTTAAACAGTATAATGCTTCTTATGGAGCATTCAGTTTGGATTCTTTTAGCCAGCTAAACCAATATTTAACCAAATACTTCATGCACCTAAACCAAAATTGAACCACTCCTCTAAATAAATCATGCAAACAGAACTTTGCACCCTGATTCAGCTCAATTTTTTGGTTTTCCTTGTTCACATACGCAGCCTTGCATTTAAGTAATAGCTGAAAATATTTTCCCCATATGACTCTTTCCTGGTGTCTTTATTACTAAACTCCTACTTCCAGGTGCTGTTGAAAGGGCTCTCGAAGTTCTTCATGTGACACGGTATTGCAGATCATGGTGTGGATTGATGACTGCAATACCCAACTGTCAGGAATGAAATGTCCCAGAAGAACAACTCATGAGCAGAAAGGACGCTCGAAATGGAGACCTGGCTACTGTTAAACAGTATATGCTTCTTATTGAGCATTCAGTTTGGATTCTTTTTAGCCAGCTAAACCAATATTTACCAATGACTCATGCACCTAAACCAAAATTGAACCACTCATCTAAATAAATCATGCAGAAACGAACTTGCACCCTGATTCAGCTCAATTTTTTGGTTTCCTTGTTCACATACGCAGCCTTGCATTTAAGTATAGCTGAAAATATTTTCCCCATATGACTCCTTTCCTTGTGTCTTTTATTACTAAACTCCCTACTTCCATGTGCTGTTGAAAGCTCTCGAAGTTCTTCATGGTGACCGGTAATTGCAGAATCATTTGTGGATTGATGACTGCAATACCAACTGTCAGGAATGAATGTCCAGAAGACAACTCATGAGCAGAAAGGAAGCTCGAAATGGAGACCTGGAGGGTCAATGTCTTTGAGCTGGAGACACTGATGATGTAACAGGAAACCATGTGCCTACTTTGGTGACAACATTGCTGTTAGATGTGTGTGGTTGAGCTTGAAGTACCAGCTCAATATTGAACTTTCATGGTTCTAGCCACCTAATTGTCCATGTTGCCATGTGCCTGCATGAAAGAGAAACATACTTGCACACTCATTAGCCTTGGCAGCATGATCTTATCAGTCTTCTAATTCTTTTCTGCCCTTTTAACAAATGCTTGAATTCATCCTTTTTTCTGTCACTTTTGGTGTGCTTTTTTTATCCTTGATTCAATGACATTACATGCACAAGTATGAAATGAATTGCGATAGTGTAGTTGTAGGGGGCCTTCTACATCTAGGTATGCATGTAGCTTCCTTTTCAATCCCTTGGGACATGTTGCCCTTGTGGTCATGCAGGCCGCTGGAGCTTTTTCATTTATTTATGCACATTGTTGATGAATCTTAATTCTCTTTCATAATTCTTAGTTCTTGACGTTCTCAACTAGAATATTGCTGATAAGTTTGTGCATGTTTTGCTAATAGCAATGCAGACCGTACAAGTTGGTGGGAGCTGACAGTATTGGCATCGCATGTGCACCCATCAGTTGCAACCATGGCCAGGACTGTGTTATCTGGGGCCAACATTGTTTACAATGGTGACCCTCTAAATGATTTGTCTCTTACTTCTTTTATCGACAAGTTTATGGAGAAGAAACCGAAACCAAACCGAAAAGCTGAAGGAAGTTGGCATGGTGGATCTCAAATTGCACCTGCAAGAAAGGTTTGTGTGTTTTTTAAAACCTAATGTTGTCCTTGATCGGAAATCATGTAATAGTGTTAGCTTTCTCAACAGAAAATTTTTCTTGTTACATTCCACAAATCACTGTGCAGTGGGTTTAAGCTCATATTTGGTCTTCTTTTTGTGACTTCTAGAAGCTCACTTGAATTTACTTGGGAGGGTATCTCTATCATATTATGGAACAAGGTAGAATGAACTTTCCAGCTTTATATAATGTAAATGTTCTATGACCATACTAGTAACCATTTTTCTGTCTCACAATCACTGTTCTCCATCCTTCCCTCTTGCTGATGTCGTTCAGTTGATCTCAAACCTGTTTTGGGTCATTCACTTGTTTTCTTTACTATTTTGGTTGACATATGTAGCTAGAAAACGAAGCTAGATTTATGATAATTTTTGCAAGAATTGCTGTCCTCACCTGATGTCTGTGCTGTTTAGCACAGACTTCGGCGGTAGTGTCCGTTCCTCATACTGGTCCATTAAATGGAGTACTTTCAGTTCTTTTATGTCGATCCTTTATTTTGTTTCTCTGTTGCCATTCTTATATTTCATACGATTTACTAATTAATATGGTTCATGACACTCTGAGTGGAATTTTTTGCTTTTGTGTAGATCGACGTGAGCAATCATCTTATTGGTGAAGAGATTCTACAGCTAGCAGAGGATGAAGTGGCCCCTGAAGATGTTGTCTTCCACAGATTCTACATGAACAAGACAAACACGTCAAAGAAGACAAAGGCAAAAAGAAAAAAGGCTGCACAAGATGATGAGGATGCAGATGATCTTTTGTTGGATGCAAGTGACAATAGTGAAGAAGAGGAGATTGATAACATGATGGGATCTGGTGCTCTTCCTGTGGAAGATGCTGATGGAGATTATGACTACGATGATCTCGACAAAGTTGCTGATGAGGACGATGATGATTTGCTTGGAAATGGTAGTGATGCAGAGACAGGTCCTTCAGCAAATCTCATTTCACGCGAGCATGGTGGGATGGCAAATGATGATGATGACGGCAGCATTGATACGTGGAATAGTGATTCTGTGGGAGGTGTCGATGATCTTGCTGATGTTGGTACCGATATGAATGATGATGGCATTAATGATAACGATGACGAAAGTGAGGTACCTGATAAAGTTGGTAAGCGGAGGAAACATAAGTTGAATGGTAGGTCTCGAACATCACCATTTGCTAGTCTTGAAGAGTATGAACACCTCCTGAGTGACAAGGGGGATAGCATCGATAAGTTGAGATCACATAAGAAGAAAAAGAAGAAAGTATCTAATTGAGTTTTTCAGAAAAAAAAAATGTCATGTTTTCCTAGTGTAACCTGTAATGGGTAAGAAGACTGTGTTTGGTTACTCGGTTGAATGAAAGAGTATAGGGCAGAAGAGAAGGGGAAGGGGAAGGGAAAGGAGGTGGAAGATTTGTGTTTGTGTTGATTGAATCAGGAGAAGGGATCACATTGAACTCTCCTTCCTCTGCAAAGCTGCCCAGTTTTAGAGGGAGACAATAAGAATTTTGTTTGACTCTGGTTCTCTTTTGTTTCTGTCCTAACTATGTTGACAACACATTGGAGGGGGTCTCGCCCATTTTGTTTGGAACTAGCAAGCTTTCTAATAGTTGAGTCTGTGTCGGAGGGACAATGGAATAGCAAAATTGGATTATACCCTTGTGTTTTAATAATATTTTTTTTTTCTTAAATATGTCTGCTTTATATATTTGTTCTTCTTTTTCTTTTTTTCCCTTCTTTACTTGGTATTTATTTATTTTGCCCACAAAGTATACTAAGCAAGCTTGCCTACGGTTGTATTATTGTATCCGAAACAACCAGGGGATGTCTGCTCCGCTGGTCCCACATTTACGGGATGCCGAATTGGGCCCTTTGAGGGGTCAGAAACATATGAGATTGGTTAAAAAACCCTCCACGTCAGAAACAAAAGGGCCTCGGACCCGACAGTATCGGGCTATCGGACTCGTATGATCCGAATGGTCGAGATGACTCCGACCCCTAAATTGTGCGTACGAGCATTTGAAGTCAGCTTACCGCGTTGCAGTTTGGCGACGGAGTGCCCCCCAAAAAACAACATTTTGCCCCAAATCCTTGAGTTCTTGTCATCCACCACGGTGACTAGATTCTAATAAGTTGTATTTCCATGTGATCTATCGTTTCGCCCGGCCCTCCACCTCAGCCTGTTTGAGAAGAAGAGGTGTAGCGAAGGGCAGATGACCGAGGAGGAGGATGAAGAGATGAGATTAGGAGGAGGAGTATACTATCAGGTGCACGTCCAACCCAACTCCCCTTTCCACCACTACCGGCCCAACGCAACAACTTCGACGCCGTCGGCACCATCGTTCGCTACGACCGCCGCTCGTTCCTCGCCTGCCTTCGGACTCATATGTGATTTTGGGATGGGAAAAGAAAGGTGCAGATGGGCGAGTAGTCCGCTCCTCCTACGATCGGGTTTAGGTCGTGGTCCGATCACCCAGATGGCGGACGTGTTGAGTCAGACGAGGAGCCAGCGAGTTGGGCTGGTTTGGTTCCGAACCATAAAAAATATCTGGGTTCGTTCACCGGTTAGTAAGCTTACCACATACGTGTCTGGCGACAAAGAGGCCCAAAAAAAATATTTTGGCGTCAAATCCACCAAATTCTGTATTCTTAATCTTACGCGCGGTGACCAGACTCGAGAAAACTGACTGCGCCTCACCCCCACAAATAAAGGCCCACGCAACCGAGCCAGACCCGTGGGGACCACGACTCCGCGGCCTCGACACCTAAAAGGTTGGTACGAAAACCTCTAGGTATTCTTACCGATTACCCATTAGGTGGCAAAGAGGCCCAAAAAATTTTTTTTTTGAGCGCAAATCCTTCAAATTCTGCGTTCTTATTCTTACCAGAGGTGTCTAGACTTCCAGGTGCGAGACGGGCCAAGCCGCGTTTGGTCGGGCCATCGTGG
This sequence comes from Musa balbisiana, assembly GCA_004837865.1. NCBI lineage: Eukaryota > Viridiplantae > Streptophyta > Magnoliopsida > Zingiberales > Musaceae > Musa > Musa balbisiana. The sequence goes on along the minus strand of PYDT01000254.1, from coordinate 87,321 downwards.
CCTACCGTATGAGCACGACCCAAATCCCGACCCGTGCGTTGTGGCTACGAACATGCTCGAGTGGGTTTACCGTATATCAGTTTGGCGCCACAGTGCCCCAAATATAATTTTTTGGTCCGAAATCCTTGAGGGTCAACATTCTTATCGTCCACTGCGGTGACCAGATTCTGGTGGTTCACTGTTTCCCTCGACTCAACCTCGACCCGCAGCGCGACCGTCGTCTACGCCGTCCATCATAAAGCTGTAACGACTCACTGTCATTTGAGAGGATCGCGAAGAAGAGGGGTAGTGAAGGGCGGACGAAGGTAAAAAAGATGGGCTTCTCGGAAGACGAAGAGATGGGCATAGGAAGAGGAGGGACTGAGAAGGAACGGTGAAAGTTGTTGATCCTTGGGGAAGGAAATGAATGGCAAGGCGGATGTCCAACCCAAATCCCCCTTCCGCCTCCACCGGCCTAACGCAAGCGGATGCCTCCGTCGCTGTCGCCGCTCCTTCCGCTCCATCGGGTCCAATCACCCAGATGACGCGCTCAGCTTTGTGAGTCCATCAGACAAAAGGAGCTGGCAATCAGGCTGTTAGGCGGTTCCGAACCATGATAGACGGGTACAATCACCGCTTCCTAAGCTTACCGCGTGCGCGTCTGGTGTCAAAAGGCCCCAAAAAAAAAATTTTTTTTGTCAAAAGCGTCAGTTTCCGAATTCTTATACTTACGTCAGGTGAGCGTATTCAAGAAATCGAACCGGCCAATCTCGTGGGTGGGCTTCTACTTAGGTGTGATCGAACAGGCCGGACCGCCTTGAGTTGGGCCGACTTGGGCCATCTTCTCTTACCCGTGAAGCGAGACATCCGCAGACACCATCGAGGTGAACGTATTATTTCAGATGTCAAATCCGTTGGGTTGGGTCTCTGATCTTAATCTTACTAGAGATGGCCGGATTCAGATGTTACCATTATCTGCTACTGCTCTCGATGGTCGATGATGACTGTTCCGCCGTGTCCCAGTAGTAGCACCACCACCGATCTGCCCATGTCACCAAAGAAGATGAGGAGGTAGTCTAAGGAGAGGCATATCGCTCGTGCTGCTTCCGCCTGAAATGTGAAGAATTTACGCGACGAGAAAAAGGATTGCGCAAGCGGCTGGAGGAGAGGATATGCGGAATGAATGCATCGTCTTTTTTGCCGCGAACATGGTGGTGGTGTTCCTTCCTATTCGTTTTCGGGGATTCGGATAGTAGGACAGGATAAGAGGCAATCTCCCAAAATAGATGGATTCCACTTGGAAGGCACACTTGTGTCGAGTCAGGAGAAAGCTACCGGTCACGAAGACGGTTGGTAGATTTGTGATAGACAAATACCAAGGTAAATCCAGTGGTTCCTTGTTTGTCCATGACAATCTTGGGTACAAAAATCTAGTGGTTCCTTATTTCTCTCAGTCAAGACAGCCTCGGAAAACCAGTATTCGCAGGCATCACATGTTAAACGACAATGATGATCAGAAAGAAAAAAAAAAAAAAGAAAAAAAAAGTGGCCTTCTACACCGACGTCAATGGCACACGAGAAAAGCAGGCTCTGACGATCTTAACCAGCAGCAGATTCATGTACTATAAATGAGCTACTCACAATTGTCTGAGGGAGTAAAATTGCATAGGAAGTAAGTGGTATAAAAGGAGTCAACCTTGACGAGGAGGAGACTTGATCGAGCCACCCATTGATACGATGAAAGTGGAACGCGTGATTGCAAACAACCTGTTTCAAGGAAAGCAGATGAGCATAGAGTCAACAGAATTGCACACAAGACGCAGGCAGCGAAGCATTTGATGTTTGGAACATATACAAGAATGTATGACTCACTGGCTCAATGAACCTACTGCCAAATCACAGTGCTCGGAGACAACAAATACAAAAGCAAATGTTCAAACATCTTAGATAAAAAAAGAAAGAAACATAGAGAGAAAACAACTTTTACCAACTTTGAAACCAGAATTGAATGTGTTGGCTGGGTTAAGACTTGACAGTTGTTCGTAAGGTCCTCGGATCGAATCACGTCTTCACCTGTTACCATTTGCAGATTAAAAAAGAAAACCTTTGAAATCAGAATCGGATTTGTATTACAGATGTAATTTCAGTGGCAGCATACATTGTGGCCGAAAATTTCACTCCATGGCTCAGCTTCAACTAAAGCACAAAAAATGACAGACAAAATTAGACCAATAAACATTTACAAGTCTCTAACACAATTAAGCTTTTCCAAATCTATTTCTTATATCTCGATCCGACAGGCAAAGGAACTGAATGTGTAAGCAATTTTTAATCATTTAATGCCAAAATTTTTGTATGCTTTTAGTTAATACTGTCGTTATCCATTGTAAAAAAAGGAATTATTATGTTTGATAGAATTCTAGTGATGCCAAGAGATGATGTTGATGCAAGAACAAATAAAATTGATACATCACAGATTCTGTTAAGTTAAAACCCCAGTGAACTCAAACTCACTCAGCAGGACATTGATGGGTAACTAGGCATCGAGAGTTTGGTCCAAAATGAATTCAATGTTTCTAAAATAACATTGGTCTCGGAGGTTCGATCAGAATTCTAAATTATGATGGTTAAACTGCGGAACGAATTGATGTCTGAACCAATATTTGTGAGCAAATGTATTCGATTGAAACAGTAAACCTAAAATACTGCTAGGGCAACAAAATAGAATGTTATGTTAGTTTGGCAAGTCCCACATAGTCCCACATCAGTGAAATCAAGCTTGTTATCTCCTATTGCAACTATAAATAAGAGCCTAATTGTTTGCTTTGGGCTTTTCTTGTTTAGTAGTTTCAGGTGTTTTATGGCCTAGAAATATTTTCTTAAGGCATTTGTAATTGTCAATTGATCGAACCACGTAAATCTGGTGTTCTTGTCTCTTTTTTTATTTTTCTGCTTTATCGTCTTTATTGGGTTGTCAAATTACCCTTTGATAAATTTCTTGGGGCCAGCTTTAACAAATTGGTATCAGAGCCTGGTTTTGAGATCTTTTGGGAATGATGACAATAACAAAGATCGTTGTCGAGAAATTCGATAGAAATGTCAACTTCGGCATGTGGCAGCTCAAGATGAAGGTCATTCTGGTTCAAGACGGAGTTGTTGTGGGTATGGATAAGAAGGTCAGATTAAGCATTATTCTAAATCTACGAGGTTTTAAGGGAGGTAGCTACAGAGACTACGGCTAAGAGCATGTGGGATAAGCTTAAAGCCTTGTATATGAAGAGGATAGTGGAGAATCGTCTCTACTTGAAGCAGAGTTTGTATATGCTTCGAATAACTGAAGGTATATCTATACTCTCACATCTTGATAAATTTGATTCCTTAGTTATAGATTTGGAGAATATAGATATGAAAATTGATGACAAGGATAAGACCCCGTTACTTTTGTGTTCTCTTCCCCCATCCTTTACGTATTTCCATGATACTATGATTTATGGAAAAGAAACAATTTCGTATCAGGAAATTAAATCTGCACTAAAATCTAAGGACAGGAATATCATTGGGGAAAGTAGAGGGAATCATGCTGAGGGTCTGGTTGTCAAGGGTAGAATGGATAAAAAGGAATTTGACAATAGTAGATCTAAATCTAGATCTAAATCCAGACATAGAAATTTGGAGTGCATATATTGTCATAAAATGGGGCACATTAAGGTTGATTGTTTTAAATTGAAAAATAAATTAAAGGAAAAAGGAAAAATTGTTGAGAAAACTACTGAGTCCGCTGAAGCTAGTGTAGCAGCTAATGAGAATGTTGGAAATATTTTCTTTGCTACTGATGACAGGAAGAGGTCTAAAAATGAATGGATTTTAGATTCAGGTTGTTCTTATCATATGTGTCCCATAAGATTTGTTTTCCACATATGAATCTGTAATGGTGGAATTGGTTTGATAGCAATAATGCCGCGTGTGATGTTTGCTGTAGTATAGTTGTACAAATGATAGTGCGCAGAAACAGATGGAGCTTGAGATTGATAGTTCTGATTCTTTTCAGTCGAACTCTTCTACTCAAAGAATGCCAGTAGGTGGTCCCGAGTCTACTGACGAAGATGATCCAAAGGAAGAGCAATATTCCATAGCCAAGGATAGACTACAGAGAGATATTTGACCACCACAAAGATATGCAAATTTGGTTGCATATGCTTTGTCTGTTGCAGAAGAAACAAGTGAAGTTGGTGAGCCTACTACCTACTCAGATGCAGTTTCTTGTGATAATTCCGTTAAGTGATTGATTGCGATGAATGAAGAAATTGAATCTCTCCATCAGAATAGAACTTGGGATCTTGTGAAGTCGCATTCGGGTAAGAAAATTGTTGGATGCAAATGGGTCTTCAAAAGAAAGGAAGGTATTCCAGGGGTTGAACATACAAGGTACAAAACACGATTGGTTGTAAAGGGCTATAGTCAGGTACATGGTGTTGATTTTAGGGTCTGGGGTTTGTCAAGGGTAGAATGTAAAAAGGAATTTGACAATAGTAGATCTAAATCTAGATCTAAATCAGACATAGAAATTTGGAGTGCATATATTGTCATAAAATGGGGGCACATTAAGGTTGATGTTTTAAATTGAAAATAAATTAAAGGAAAAAGGAAAAAATTGTTGAGAAAACTACTGAGTCCGCTGAAGCTAGTGTAGCAGCTAATGAGAATGTTGGAAATATTTTCTTTGCTACTGATGACAGGAAGAGGTCTAAAATGAATGGATTTTAGATTCAGGTTGTTCTTATCATATGTGTCCCAATAGAGATTTGTTTTCCACATATGAATCTTGTAATGGTGGAATTGTTTTGATAGCAATAATGCCGCGTGTGATGTTGCTGGTAGAGGCACAATTCGAATTAAAATGCATGATGGTATTGTGAGGACACTCACTAATGTCAGACATGTTCTTGATTTAAAAAAGAATCTCATCTCTTTAGGCACCCTAGAGGCTCTTGGGTGTAAATACGTAGTTGAAGGTGGAGTTATGAAAGTTTCTAGAAGTGCCCTTGTTGTTATGAAAGCTTGTAGGTCTGGTAGCTTGTATATTTTGCAGGGAATTACTGTCACAGGCTCGGTTGCAGTCTCATCATCATCATTGTCTAATTCTGACATCACCAAATTATGGCATATGCGTTTCGGTCATATGAGCGAAAAAGGTTTGAGCATATTGAGCAAAAGAGGTCTTCTTTGCGGACAGAGTACTGGGCCACTGGATTTCTGTGAACACTGCATTTTTGGAAAGCAGAAAAGAGTCAGCTTTAATTCTCTGGTAGTTCATAAAATGAAAGGTACTCTTGACTATATTCATTCAGACCTTTGGGGTCCAGCTCGTGTTCAGTCTAAGGGTGGTGCCAGGTATATGTTGACTTTCATTGACAATTATTCCAGGAAAGTTTGGGTTTATTTTCTGAAACATAAAAATGATATTTTTCTAACCTCTAAACAATGGAAGGCCTTGATTGAGAAGCAAATAAATAAACAGATTAAGCGGCTTTGAACAGATAATGGCATGTAATTTTGTGAAGGTGACTTTGATGAATTCTGTAAAAATGAAGGAATTGTTCGGCATCGCACTGTTAGAATAACGCCTCAGCAAAATGGTGTGGCCGAACATATGAACAGAACACTCTTTGAGAAAGCAAGGTGTATGATCTCAAATGCAGAGTTGACAAAGGAATTTTGGACAGAGGCAATTAATATGGCCTGTTACGTTGTCAACCGCGCTCCTTCTACAACACTTAATTTTAAAACTCCGGAGGAAGTTTGGTTAGGTACTCCTACTGATTACTCTGATTTAAAAATTTTTGAGTGTCCAGTATACATGCATGTAAATGAAGGAAAATTAAAGCCTCGAGCTAAAAAGTGTATTTTCTTGGGTATACTTCTGAGGTGAAAGGATACAGATTATGGTGTTCTGATCCCAAATCCCCAATATAGATTATGGTGTTCTGATCCCAAATCTACTAGTTGTACAAATGATAGTGCGCAGAAACAGATGGAGCTTGAGATTGATAGTTCTGATTCTTTTCAGTCGAACTCTTCTACTCAAAGAATGCCAGTAGGTGGTCCCGAGTCTACTGACGAAGATGATCCAAAGGAAGAGCAATATTCCATAGCCAAGGATAGACTACAGAGAGATATTTGACCACCACAAAGATATGCAAATTTGGTTGCATATGCTTTGTCTGTTGCAGAAGAAACAAGTGAAGTTGGTGAGCCTACTACCTACTCAGATGCAGTTTCTTGTGATAATTCCGTTAAGTGATTGATTGCGATGAATGAAGAAATTGAATCTCTCCATCAGAATAGAACTTGGGATCTTGTGAAGTCGCATTCGGGTAAGAAAATTGTTGGATGCAAATGGGTCTTCAAAAGAAAGGAAGGTATTCCAGGGGTTGAACATACAAGGTACAAAACACGATTGGTTGTAAAGGGCTATAGTCAGGTACATGGTGTTGATTTTAATAACGTATTTTCGCCTGTTGTTAAACATAGCTTTATTCGTGTTTTGCTTGCTTTAGTTGCCATGTATGATTTGGAATTGGAGCAACTTGATATCAAGACAGCTTTCTTACATGGTGAACTTGAAGAACAAATTTACATGGAGCAACCTCATGGATTTGAAGTTGACGATAAGGAAGATCATGTTTGCTTATTAAAGAAATCCTTGTACGGATTGAAGCAGTCTCCAAGACAATGGTATAAGAGGTTTGATTCTTTTATATTGGGTCATGATTACACGAGGAGCATGTATGATAGCTGTGTCTAATTCTGAAAGTTAACTGATGGCTCTTTTGTGTATTTGTTGCTTCATGTTGATGGCATGCTTATTGTAGTTAAGAATTTATCAGAAATTCACACTATGAAAATGCAGCTGAGCAGTGAATTTGAAATGAAAGATTTGGGAGCAGCTAAGAAAATTCTTGGCATGGAGATCAAAAGAGAACGAGGAGTTGGAAAATTATTTCTGACCCAGAAAAATTACTTCGAGAAAGTCTTGGAAAGGTTTGGCATGAAAAACGCTAAGCCAGTGAGTACTCCTTTTGCTAGCTATTTTCGGCTATTTGTTGTTCAATCACCACAGTCAGTTGAAAAGGAAGAATATATGGTGCAAGTTTCATATTCCAATGTCATCGGAATATTCCAATGTCATCGGTAGTATTATGTATGCAATGGTTTGTACTCGTCCAGATATTTCACAAGCAGTCAGTGTGGTTAGTAGATATATGTCTAGCCCGGGTAAAACACATTGGCAGGCTGTGAAGTGGATTCTCAGATACTTGCAAGGGACTTCAGATGCTTGTTTGGAGTTTGGGAAAAATCGTGACACTTTGGTTGGTTTCGTCAACTCTGATTATGCTGCGGATGTTGATAAACGAAGATCTTTGACAGGCTATGTTTTTTGCGTTGGCGGTTGTGCAGTTAGTTGGAAAGCTTCCTTATAACCTGTCGTAGCTTTATCTACTACAAAGGCAGAATATATAACAGTGACAGAGACGATCAAAGAAGTTCTATGATTAAGAGGTTTGTTCGGCGAATTATGTCTGCATCAAAGTGTTACTACAATTTACTGTAACAGTCAAAGTGCTATTCATTTGACTAAAGACCATATGTATCATGAGAGGACGAAACACATCGATGTGAAGTTTCATTTTATTTGGGATACCATTGCTGAGGGAAAGGTCCTCGTTCGAAAAATTCATACGAAAGACAATCCAGCTGATATGCTTACAAAGCCTCTTCTGGTTTACAAATTCAAGCAGTGCTTGGACTTGGTTGGTGTTCATTGTTGGTGATTGCCCGTTGGGACTTTTGTGAAGAAGATGGAGCAAATTTTGTTAATTGTCAATATTGGGACATGCCAAGGTGGAGATTTGTTAGTTTTGCAAGTCCCACATCAGTGAAATCAAGCTTGTTTTCTCCTGTTGCAACTATAAATAAGGGCCTGGGCTTTAAAGCATTTGTTTGTTTGGGTTGGGTTTTTCTTGTTTAGTAGTTTCGGGTGTTTTATGATATAGGAACATTTCTTAAGGCATTTGTAATTGTCACTTTTATAGTAGAGTTTTGCTCATCCTTTGTCCGTGGATATAGGTCATTGATCGAACCGTATAAATACGGTGTTCTTGACGTTTTTTTTATTTTTCTGCTTTATTATCTTTGTTAGGTTGCCATATTACCCTTTAGTAAATTTCTTGGGGCCAGCTATAACATGTTAGAATATTAAGATGCATGACACTCAAGAAACATACTAATTTGCGGCATACAAAATTTTTATGAAAGATAAAACCATATAGGAGGATCGTTCAAGACAAGAAAGCTGAAAAGAACTCGCATCGCACGAGTAACAAAACGGGAGGCATACCCACTCGCGTGTATAGGCTGGCGCTCGACGCCTGTTGCAAGGAGATTTCAGATCCAAGAACAACCAGATCAGAAACTACAACCATATACATGAACCTAAGGAATCACCAAAACATGCGACCAAGACGGAACAAATCAAGAAAATATACAAGGGGAAAGGCAGGTCACAGAGGACCAGGATGTGATTCCCACAATTATCCACCACGACATCAAATCGGTCAATCAATTGGAAAGATCCATGGATAAAGAATGAAGAATCAAGACCCCAAGTGAAACAACCCATAAAAAGTGCAAAGCGCGATCGGCGATCGGACACATACCCCAGGCCCAGAGGGCGATAGCATTCCACTTCTTGATCCCAAACGTGTTCGGCTTCTTCGATAAGGACGACTACCCGGCAGCGCCACTGGACCGTTCGCGGGCCGGAACCATGTTGATGTCGGTGTGGAGGGAAGCCATGGATGGAAGCGAGGAGGAGGGTTTGGTGATGCCGAGGAGGGCACCGCATGAACGCCCAGCTTCTAAATCATTATGATTTGAATAATAGTAATAATATTATTATTGTTATTATGAAAGCGTTGTCACGTGTTTGGGTCGTTTCACGTGAGTGAGATGGACATCGTACTTTGCCCAACAAAAATTATTTGATGGCGTACCGGCAAAGCAAAGTCTGGCTTACGTCGCAAGTGCCGTGACAGCCGACTAGGCGTGCTACAACAAAAATTATTCCGTTTTTAATTTCTATAATTCATAAAGCGATGAAGAATATAGTAGTTTATGTGACGACCCCACCACCAATCGTTCGACGTCCAATTAAATTCCATCCCCAAAAACACATAATAACAACACCCCTGGAACCGAACCGATAACACCATCTACCACCTGCGGAGATCCGGTTAAGCATTGATCCCTCCGAGCCGAACCTTGAAAAAAATCAAATCCACGTCGGAAAAAAGTACAAGACAGTGCGCTTGGCTTCGAAGCAAGAAAACAAGTGAAGAGAGCTTCCATGGATGTGGTGTGGTATGATACGAGTATAGTGTATGATACAAAAGTTGAGGTCTTTTTCCATCACGCGCTTGGCTTGTTGGCTTGGATCGACGAAGCAGGATGAGTTGCTGCTCCCTTGGAAACTCCACCTGTTGCATTCTTGGTGCCGACGCTGGCTTTCGACGCTCCGTCGCAAGCGGGTTGTGCATCTCGGTTGGCTACCTTGGAAGCAGGTTTCAGGGTGGGAATGTCGAACTCGAGTCCGTCTTCTATGTCATTATCTTTGACAGCACGGGGATGATGCCTGCGCCGGGAGCTAGACTTTGGCTCCGACATCAGTCGAGCGCATAGCCGTCCGGCGACGCATGCGATGATGGCCAGCACAGCAATCACTCCGAGTACGACGAAGACGGGGCCGAACGAGCCCTTGGAGTCTGAGGATGAAATCTGCGTCGACTGGGGAAGCGACGACATGTTTTCCCTGTGTCCGGGGGCGAGAGGAGCAACCCGCTACAGAGAAAGGGGAGTTGAGTCTCGTGGGTGGCGATGGCTGTGAATGTGGCCAACTTATGGATGATGGAAAGCAGGCTGAAGGGGCTTTGTTTGTTCAAGAGCCATGATATTCTCGAACTCTTTTCTCCAGCTTTCCAGCTTTTGAATGCTCGGAAGGAGAGAAAGTTGGGGGGAATATATGGGGAGGCTTTGGAGCTGGCCAGCAACTGTAGGGGATTTAAAGCTTTAAGAGTTGATGTTGGATCAAAAGAAGGGGACGAGATCATTGTTCTGTCCTTTTTAGCAGACGATGGTGGGAGTGGGGGCTAAGCCCCAGATTCCAGTTGGCTGTCGGACTAACAATGCCAGCCTACAACGAACGATACGCTAGCTTATTACTACTTACTTTAGGATTAAGCTTGGCGGAGAAGCTGGTCGTACGAAAAAGAGTCGTATAACATCTTTTGAGGGAGGGACTCACGATCGCGGAGAGCATCATGTCTGCGTGCTCTTCTTTGACTGGGCCACGATCGACAGTTTTGGCTTGCTTTGAAGAACCAAACCTGCAAAAGAAAAGCTCAAGAAACACGAAGGAGGAGCTGAGCTGCACCATGAAAGAACGAGCCCAAGATAAGATACAACACATGAGCCCTGATCCCATCCTTCACGTCAGTTCAGTTGTGTAAACTCCTCGAAGAATTGACCCTTGGGATGTCTGGCATGGTGAAGGGTTACGCCAGCAAGCTGCAACATCAGCTAAGATGATATCAATACCGGGTTCTTCAAAGGAGACTAAAATGGAAGGGAACCAATCTAATACATCAAATAGGTGATCGGCATTCAATGATTCATAACCACAAAACCTCTTCAAAAGCAGTTTCACCTGAACGTTTGATATTAATTCAAACAAAAGGCCGATCGATTCATCTGAAAACTCAGCGCCGATCGATTCACCTCAACACCGAGGCTTCTCCTTTTCCTTGAACAGTGCCAACAGGGACACCACCAGAAACCTTCACCATCTTGAACCGTACTCCGGGGATATCACCGTCCGCATGGCCTTTCCGTCCAAATCCAGCAATCAAGACCTCGTCCTGTGAAAACAATGCAAATGGAGGACATACTTGTGAGAAGCAGATGGTACTGACGAGCAAGGACATTAGAACTTGCGGGCACTCAGAATATGCTCAGAGCGGATTCTGAGAGAGATGTCATGCGATGCTGAGAATGAACATTTACAACCTCAGCGATGTGTGCCTGCCTGGTTGGAACGCATACCGGTGTCAACTGGTGCATACAGGTGTGAGCAAGACCACCACAGTAATGCCTCCAAACATCAAATCTTTGATAACAAGTATCAGTCTTTGGAGAGATCAATCGCACATGAAATTTCTAGGCAAACCAAACCCCAACTTACGTTTTCTTCTATGAAATTTAAGCAGCCATCATTTGGAACAAAGGCTGCAATTTTCTTCCCATTCTTTATCAGCTGAACTCTAGCACACTTTTGGAAAGCAGAAGAATTCGGCTGCTTAGCTTCGATGCCTCTGCAAGAGGAAATCAATCTAATGTCAGTCCCCCAAACATAAGCAACATCGAACAGTATTAAAAATCAGAAAGAATAACGAGAAACATCATATGGCTTACATCTTCTCTAGGACAATACCATTGGCACGCGAAGAACCAACAAAAGGGTTTTTTTCCACTCATTGCCAAGATGACTTTTCTCGTATGCTTTATCTGCCCATCTTTGCCTCCTCCTCCTGTGGGTTTTGAGCTTGCGCCCAGCTCCCATACCACGAGTCTTCCTGCGATAGAACTTAAGATTGTTAAAAGATCATCTATCTTCACTCAAACAAATTCCCTTTCTGATCACTTTATTTTTCGGGGTGACTTAAAATTCCACTTCTTATCATGCACATTGAAATCTAACATCAACCATTCAAAATTTTGCTAGAGCCCTGCATCATTTTCCTTTCAGTAGGCCACTATATGTGCTAATGAGAATCCAAACTAGAAATGCATCATTCTACCATACAAACCCAACGGTACTCTTAATTAATTTTAATTATTGAAGTCATAGACAAGTACATTTTCTCCTTGCCATAGAATAAGACTGAAAGAACAAATTCCAAATCACTGTCCTTTGTTCTGATGCAAACAACCAATGGGGAAAATAAGTTCAGGATCTCTTTCATGTTAGGCGGTTCCAAGTAGACAAGTAGTCAAGTACCGATAAGAACCCATGAGGACCAAATAAAATTAAAAGTCTGCAGTCGATACGACCAAAAGAACCTAAACAAGGCAGTCATCATCCTTCTACATGCCACTTACGGTATTGAAAATGTGAGTGGCATTGCCTTCCATGTGAACTTGTTCACAATGATACAAGTCAGGCAGGCAACAAAATACAACCTTAGCTACAACAGACTCAAGGTCCTTTTATCACTCACTCACTCACTCACTCATCATCAAACATCCCACGAATGACATCATACACATGATGTGATAACTCCAGGATAGCGAGCAATATAAAGGAGTTACAAATTCGAACTCCGAATTCCTCAAAATTCTGAGGTTTCTACTCGGGCAAAGAAGATTGTCATTTTAGTGCTAGCACGGGAAAAACCAAACTTTCAACAATATCATTGTTAGAACCGCTATTCATCGCTCATAACTGCATCCAATTCTATTAAAATCACAAAAATCGGAATCCCAATCGTCAAACTCGTTTCTTTTCTTCTCCGATTCTCCTAAAAACCTAAAGCAACTAAAGCACCGTATCGAAGTAAGCAAAACATAATTCACCCCTCATAAAAACAAGATTGGGAACCCAACCCAACGAACACAAAGAACATACAAGGGAAAAGGCAGGTGAATCAAGAAGGATCGGATCGAGTTCCTGGCAGAACACAATCCAAACACCAGACAAGCATTTCAAACGTTGCATTCCGAATTGATGAGGCAATCGAGAACAAAATTAGTATCGTGGCCGCGAAACTCACCCCGTATCGTCGGACGCCGAAGCTCGCTTTCCTCTCGGGGAGATGCGGAGGATCCAAAAGCGCGGGTGCGGTGGAAGCCCCAGCCGCTCCATTTTATAAACGATCAAGTAGGGTAGACTGGGCTTACCCATGGGCCCCACTCGAGAACCCATGGCCCGAACCAGAAATAACCGGCCTTGATCACATTAATATGTCCATTCGAATTAGACTCGATCTTCGTCTCAGTTGCCGCGTGGTCAACGCTTATCAAGCCTAGTCCGGTTTGGCTCTGTGCGCGGCGTCAGTCATCACATTAAGAGCACTTGATGAGACTTGGTGAGTCGCCGGTCGTCTCCTTTCCAAGCGTGGGGCAGAGAGAAAGAGTTAGGAGTTGAGGCTTGCGTGATGGTTGTTCTCGGAGAAAGATATCATTTAATGTTTCGTCGAATAACTATTGACTTGTTCGAGAAATATTGGCTAATTTAAATTGCTTGTGTTGCAATCACATGAACAGCACGACGATCAGTAGCAAGTTTATAAGCCCTTTTGTGCGATAATTGGGTCGGGGCATCACTGCTGTGATGTGCTTTCTTCCACTCGGTACACTTTAAATCCATTTCATCAACAACATGTAAGCGCAACATCTAAATTTGCTTGCATTCATCCATCAATAGCATCGATTGAAGATTGACCCAACACATCTATCCAGTGGCTTTCCACATTTTTCACATAATGGGCTCGGAGGATTCGAGAAGCCATAGAAACTTCCAACGGTGGAACTAAATTTTAATGCGATTTCCATCCGTCGACACACACGGATGTTTCTTGATCTCCAAAGAAGAAGAACCATGGTCTTCTCGTTCGTACTAGAGAGATTGAATTCTACTTTGAAATCCACGGTTTACCGGAGCTTTAGGCACCTCCGCCTGCAAAATCGTGTGGTAACTATCAGAAACCACTGTGAAATGCATAAAAAGAATGAATGGCATCGGGTGGCACCACGCCATGGGAAGTTAGTAAAGAATAGTATGTTAAAAGCACCACCTCTGGGAAGATCGAGTTAATTGAAACGCTTGTGTCAGTCGTGATCTTTGGGTAGCCATCCGTATCTTATCGGATCTATGCAATTCTTATTGTTTTAGCATGTCTGTCCCGACGAATGGGTGGGGGGGATGGAGTTTAGAATGGCATTATATGGAGATCAAGCATGGTTGGATCGAGGCAGAGAGAGGGAAGTTCTCGGCGTTATATGAAACAGGAGCCAGACAAGGATGAGGAGTTTGTACACAGTAGAGTTGGGACGATGTCCTCGGTGTCATGCAAAGCGAGAACCCCTGTTGGTTTTTCCGGTTGGCATTTTACCCAGCTGATAGCAACCGTTCCAACTCAGTCTCGTGATGATGCTTGAACAGGGTAAGGTGGTCTCGGAACGAGGGAGAAGATAAGGCAGGCAGGGATCCGTCATCATGGATGAGGCACAACAGCTACTGTGATCTTGGTTTCCATACACGAAGATAATTAAGTCGAGAAAGAAGGATCACGCAGAAGCGCAGGCATGGAAAGGGAAAGAAGGGTGCTGGTGGATTCTCTTCCGGTCTTCAAACAAGCCCGTGCACTCTTTAGCAGTGAAAAGTGGATGTACGGCTACCTCTGTTCCTCATCGGCGCCACCGTCCCGGCTGCCGGAAGACTTGTAATTTGGATATGGCACCCGACCCGACTCGATGTGCTCGAGGTCCTCAAGCAGCAGCTCGTAGTGTTTCTTGACCTCTTCGGCGGTCTTCCCTCCGCCGACGGCTCGTGCCACATTCTGCCAGCGATCCGGGGTGTCTTTGTCGTACACCGCGAGAGCCCGCTCGAAGAGCTTGTTCTGCTGCGGAGTCCACGTGGAGGTCGAGCCACGTGAGAGCGATCCCGAAGCCATGTTACCGAGAGGATGACTCGAGAATGGAAAGAGGGGACTCCAGAATCGAATGGGAGATCGGAAGACGGGTGTGTGTGTGTGTGTCTATATATATATATATATATATATAGATATATATAGTGTCAGCACTGTTTACTGGAGGGCTGTTGTCGGCATGAGGAAACTGTTGCCAGGGTTATCTGTATAAGCAGCAGCTTGCCTGAGAACCACGAGATGGAGCTTAAGAGCAAGGGACAAGGAACAAGGAGGGGAGAGCTTTGCTGCGTGTGTGTGAGGTAGGGACATCATCATCAACAACAACACAAGGCTCAAGGAGGAGAGAGGGACATCTTTTTTTTTTTTTTGGGTCTCCCCATCTAAATGTAGACTTTCCAGCAATTGAAGCTCTATAAATTCCTTTGTGAGCACTTAATTATTCTTATTTCATGATCCGTATCATGCCTTGGAGCTCTCGAGAGGAGTCTGCTTCCACAAGACGTTATGATCGATGAATATTATTTATGTTTGTCCTGTCCCGTAGATGGGTGGTTTTCATAATTGATAATTAAATTAATGTATGTGGCAACTCAAAGAGAGATAAGTTGCATTCAAGAAATAACGATTGTTATACCTTCCCGAGGGTACGTCAGGGGCATTGATTCCCTTGCCATGTCTTTATATGATTCTACTAATCTTGATTACGTCGATTGATCCTGCACAACTTGCGTCAAAAAGCAGTAGCGTTGTCGCGACCTCATCCCTTTTACTTTTTGCAGACGTAAAAGATGTGGTTCGGGATCGAGATGATCGCGTAGGCTACCCTGTTTCTTCTATCTTCTCCTCTGTTTTAATTTAGTTTTTTTTTTTGCTTTATGGAACGATTTGACAGTCTTCCCTTTACCGTGGGAAGAAGTCCTTCCGCATGAATGGACGTAAGTGGACTCAACTCTCACTGACGTCCTATTCTTCTTCCAAAGGAAGGACATCGACGTCCAAAGAGCTGCCTGCCCACACCTCGGCTCAGTTTTTGTGATCTCACCAACTTCACGATCCCAAGCCAGCTTTGGCTGCTCTCTTCTACTTTTAGATCAATGTTTTTGAAGGGATTAGTGGTCTAATAACTCCCCTGAAGAACTAACTTATTACGATTTGTGGGTCGTCACCAAGTCGCAGGTGTAGTGGGGAGAGGGAAACATTTGCTGCGTGTCTACACAGATCAACTGGGAAGTAAAGAAGGCCTGTGCTACTGTAGATAGTAGAACTATCTACAGTGCTACAATCAAGAGAGAAAACAATTGAAAGGTTGTGCGGTGGATTGTTGGTCGATTCAAGAGATAAAAACACTTAATTGAACGGTCGTAGAAATAGTATAATAGAATGCACGAACAAAAATTTATGTGTTGGAAAATGATCGCACACGCACTTCGACTGTCATTTCAAGAGCTTAGTGAATGAATACTAGCGTGAATTAAGGTTGCTTGGTCAGCTGAGAGAGGAAAGATTTGGCCACGCTACGTATGTTGTTGGAGCAGCGGCGAGAATGAATTGCTTCCAGTGTAACTCCATTTACAAGCAGTCGATACGGAAAAAACACGAAAGCAAGTGCGAGATGACTGACGACGATGAAGACGAGAACGAATCACTTCCGCCTCTGAGATCTCAAAGTCCACAAACCCCAGCCGCCAAAGATACATCAACTATCGAGAAATATCGATTCATTCACATGCTGGCTTAGTGTCAAAGGTGGTCAAGCAGATTGCGAATGCCTGAAACGCAGAGAGTGGATATCGATAATCCATAGTGAAAATGTCCTTTCCTATCTTACCGAATTGGAGGATAACCTTCTCTTGCTCTGCCAGAGACACCCCAAAGGAAGGATCTACGGCCGCCACAAGCTGAAAGTTCTTGACGGAAGCCACAGTGACTCGTCCTTTGAAGTCCAAGCACCAGCATTGGAGCTGCTCGTGCCACCTAGGGGATTTGTTCTTGAGAATCAGCGGGACCGAACCGGTGCGACCGTTGGAAGGAAAACCCCTTGCTGATTCCTCGTCTTTTGCGGCTGGTAAACTCGAGAGGGGTTGTTGCGGTTCGTCGACGGATTGGAGAAAGGTGGTGGGTGCCGCGACGCGCCCCCCCCCCGGGTCTTGGGGGACGGAGGAGGCTGGAATGGAGTGCATGGTGCATTGTATTCTTCTGGGCCCTCGGGTTCGAAGGACGTTAAATTCGTAGGAGACGGTAGCAACGTCGTAATTTCCAGCTGGATGTCTCGGGAACACTTGCTTGGAATTTGACGGAATGGTCGAAGAAGAAACAGGTGCATCATGAGGACACTGGCTATCGTAAACCATGAACTTGGTCCCCAAGAAGTTTGACCTGGTTAAGATCCAAAAGACGATCGATGGGAGAATCAACAAAGCAAAAGGAAGAGAGATAAAGAGAGAGTAAACAAGCGGCTGAGATCACTTGCCTCACTCTTCCAATGTAGGCGTTACTAGATCGAGAGAAATTATCCGAGGCCAGCGAGATGACAAAATCGGTGCTGGTTGCACGTCTGGTCTTGTGGGCTGCAAGCAAAAGCTTGTCCTGGTGGCTCTGCAGTGCTATCATCATCACGGATCGTAACCAGCGAGCGTCAGTCAGTAATGGAACAGATTGGCAACACCGAATCCCAAGCGACAAAATAAAATCTAATTCGCCTCATCGGCAGCTACCGATAGAAGGAACTAACAAAGAAATTGGTCCAGTCGTCAGAAAGTGACTGTAAAACCAGGGTTTGTATCAAATCACAGCAACGTTGCTGATGTCTGTCTATGGCTACGGAGAACAAATGATGCAACACCAATTATGTATGCACTGGTGTTTGAAAACTACGACGAATAGATTGGGTTGGGTCTCTGAGGACATCAGCTTCGTTCAGACAATCATTAAAGCAAGAAAAGGAGCGATGCGAGGAAATTGCTTACATGGGGTCAGACCCAGGTACAAACGGAAGCTGGATGTCCTTCTCTCCCTCCTCATGAAGCACTGAATCGGATGATCTCGTGGTCCGGGCTGATTTTGAACACACAACCCACAGATTGATTAAGAAGATCAGTAAGTAACAAAAAATTTGCAGAGGACTGTCGCAAAACCAACGGAAGCACGAGCCAATTCGAGCTCCGAATCTAAAAAGCGTCGAGGCAACCTGCTTGAGAGAAAGAGGAAAGGTGATCCGGCCACATTGCTCCGGTGACTTGACCACCTCTTTTGTGACGCCACGCCACCAGCGGCTCACGGCCGCGCACGCCAGCACATGCCTCCTCGCCGGCCACGATACCTCGCTCGCCTCCACCCTGCGGATGACATCAAACAGCAGTTCCGGCGGCAGGTTCACCCATCTACCCTCCGGGGCACCTTCGCGACCGTGCCCCATCGTTATCGCTCCTCCGCCGCCTTCGCCTTCGCCTCCTCCCCCGATCCCATCCGTCGTCTCCTTGAGCTCACGGACGAGACTCTTTAACGGCATTTCCACCACCCTCCCCTTCTTTCCAGATCCGGGAGTCGCGGGATTCGTATAAACAAGAGAATTCGAGCGGGTGAACCTCGGATCGATCAGATCGATGAGGAAAAGGGGAATTCTTGGCTTTTGAGTCTCTCTTCTTCTGGCTATGCATCAGGGGGGACGACGGATATCCCCATGGAGGCCTTTCCCCCTTGTAATTTGTGTCTCTTCCTTCCCTCGAAAGAAATTTGATCTCATCCGAAGCAAAATCCTGCTTTTTTCATCCGATCAAGAAGCTAAGTTGGCTCATCGAAGGGGCAAAAGAACCTCTTTTTGCGCTCACATCCCACGACGGAAACACAAAAAAACAAAAGGTGGCGCTCAGCTCCCACCTTTACCGTCTGTCACATGCATGTATCCGATCCACGATTGCTGCCGGTGTCGGTCGATCGACGTTGCCTCTTTCGAGCGCCCGAAGAGACCAACCAACCATTTTCAAGTTGAGATGCAAAGCTAGTGAGTTTGGTATTTATCACTTCCCTTGAATTCAAGATTTGGTTGGTTATCTAAATTAGAAACTAGCAAACACGCCCTGTAGTTAATCTTCGTTTATAATGACACCACATTTAGAAATATAAATATGTCATAAAATTAAGGTAACTATTGGTACATACAACAATCGACGGAAATGGAAGCTTAGCTGGTTGGCTGGCATCGTATTAGCGCGAATCTACAGATATCGGGCGTAAAGATGATGATGATGGCACATCCACCGGTTTTTCTCTTTTAATTTGTGCATAAAAAAAAAACACTATAAATAATAATCCAAACAAATTTGTATTCCAGCTGCTGCTATCATGGAAGGAATAGGAATAGGAATAGATAGATAGATAGATAGATAGATAGATAGCTGATCAAGCTTTTCGATGGATGTCAAGTCCCAACCATCATGATTCATGTGGGGATAACACATGACACAAACAGGAGAGGCCCATCCGATGACCTTATCCTAATAAGATCAACCGGGGAAGAAGCCAGCCAGCCAGCCACATCCACCGGTTCAAAACGACGACAAGCCTGGCATCTCGCACCTCGCTTGTGGAGCCCACAACCATGTTCCTGTTAACTAGTTGGCCAATCCTTGGAGTTGGTCCCTAGTCTTTGTCCTCCTAAGAACAACATGAAGTTTCTCAGATCGAGACATTCAGCAAGGATCTCTGTGTGTGTCTTGCTAACCAAGTTTAGTCACATGACAATCAATTCCACCTTGAAAACCAAAAAGCAATGTAGGTAAACAAATACGTCTTTATTTAGAGTGTTGTCTGAAGAGATTTGTACAAAAAAAAAGGAAGAAAGCCAAAGCCAGAACAGCATGGAGGCTACTAATGAACAAGGAGGTAAAAAACAGCACCAACCTATCAAAGTGGAAGAGAAATAAAAAAATAAAAATAAAAAGTATTCACACACAAATAACTGTTCCTACCACATACAGTAGTAATTCCGAGCGACAATGGCAATATCTGAATGCCCCTCCTTGACCCACACCAGAGATCAATCCTTTGATATGCTGCTGCTTCCAGGACTCTTTTTAGCTCCGTATCTCTGATTCACAACCACCGATGACACCAAATTTAATTGAAAAATTGACAGAAATAAGATGTTCCCAAAAGAACATGAACATAGACAGACACACGCGTCTCAAAGAACACAACTTCACAACATTTAAAGCCATAGCAGATTGCATAAAAGGGATGCATCCAAATGGCCCTCGGACAAAACACAAAAGTGTTTTTCACCCTACGTCGGTAGCCAAATGTTTATTAGTACTTACATGATACGGCACCAGATGTTTTAGAGCTGGGTGGTCTTTGTGTGTTTGACACCCAATCATTCAAATTTCATAATGAAGTACCATCCAAACTACCAAAAGAATAGACAAGCGATACAGCATGAAGTAATTCTGGTACTCACCTTCTTCCCTATATTGAAAGGCACATACTTGTACTTGATCATGTGTACAATTTGGCGCTTCATTGTCAGGAAGCAAAGAACAATCCAGTAGCACAGTAGTATTGGCCAAAAGACAGGAACATCAAACATGGAAAAGAAAGTCATCACAAATGCAACACAGAAAGCTTTCGTTATGGAATACCTGAAAAAAAAAAAAAACATGTAATATGATGGAATTAGGTTCTCAAACTCCAAGAAATCCCAGACAACTTAACAAACAAAAGAGAAGGCAAAATAGAAAAGATCGACCAGTTCAGAATCACCAAGAGCTCAAGGTTAAATAATAATAATATCTAATTGACAGCAGCAACAACCGATCATTCTTTTGTCACTACCCTGTGGTTGCATGTCGACACATATGCATGCATCACCATTTTATCTTGCACACAAGCAAACTAGACAAAATAATTTAAAATTTCTAGCCAAAACAAAAAAAAACAAATAACTAAGCATAGCTTCCCATATGAGTAGCATGCACATAGTATTTTTTTGGCTTCAACATGCACGGGTTCGAAGAACTAAAAGCTAAATCAAGTAATTTCCAGACATTCCTCTTTATATTCATATATACTTTGTGTCAATATAAACAATGCTAAACATATAATATAATAAAGTAAAACATTTCTACCCCACAACGTTCAGAAACTTTTGGTAGGAAAAAGTACATACTATGCTAAAGTAATCTAATAGTGCTCAACAAGCCAACGTTCCAACAGCAAGGATGAAGTTTAATATTAGCACTGAACCTAGAGGTTAGAACCAGAGTAAATGAACCGAATCAAGTTGTTGGATCAGAAACAGTTGGGAGTTGGCTTAGGATCAGCAGGATTAGCCAAGATATGTTGGAAGTCTGAATATATAGAAATTGATTCAGACACATTACTATTAGCTGGATTCAGAAGAATAAGTTGAGGCTGGGCGGAAGTTCTTGCGATCGCATGTCAAACTACATTGCAATTAGTTAGAACCAGAGTAAATGAACCAAATCAAGTTGTTGGATCAGAAACAGTTGGAGTTGGCTTAGGACCAGCAGGATCAGCCAAGATATGTTGGAAGTCCGGATACATAGAAATCGATTGAGACCATAACTATTAGCTGGATTCAGAAGAATAAGTTGGGGCTGGGTGGAAATTCTTGGGATCACATGTCAAACTACATTGCAATTAGTTAATCTTTGAAACCATGGGATAAACTATTAATACATTATTTAACTAATTTCAAAATTCTGTTATGCAAAAGAAAGCACGAACAAGAATCATGTGATTGTTAGACCCTGTGCTTCAGAGATACTAATCTAGAGTTACAATAAAATTCATTTTTCCACCCACAACAAGCACATCTAACTTCCCTGGGAAATCATTTGACTACCATGACATGGAGCACATAAGCACCACAAATCATCGTGTCTTGTAACTTTGTGACTTTGCGGTGGCGCACTTTTGCCACAACTTCTCTTCAACAATTCTCCAAAGGAGAGTTTTTAATCTTATGCAATTCACATAAAAAATTTATATCTATGTCCAATACCAAATTCAGCAACCAGACAGATTAGTATGAAGTATGAACAACATACTAACATGTGCCACCCAAGACCACTGTAAAGATTATAATATACACTTGTCCTTTCTCAGATTAGAAAATGCCTATTAGCACCTAAAGATTCACAAAGGAAAGTCATCTTGGATTTGGTATATAGCTATGCTGGACAACAATAGCTACAATCAATCTGACCATGATAGGCATGATGGTTTCACTATTCCGTGAGCTTTTAGAAGATGCAATTGACAGTAATAGCATCTAATATATAATAGCAACAAAGAGCAAAATTAAAGCATATTCACCGTAAATTGGAAATGGAGTTGAGAGAAAATCATGAAACAGTAAAAACTATAGTGAAGGTTTCAAATGAATAGAGAGATGTAGTCAGTGGAGTAAAATAATTGAAGCGAAGACTAACTAATGACTACACATCAATGAGGAAGAAAAGGCAGGCTAGACTTTACCAGAACTTGAACTCGGGAAGACGGCGAACGAAGGGTTTGAATTCGTCGGAGCCCCTGGTAGGCAGGGCAGGCCCATCAGAAACTTCGAGCTCTGGATCCACGAGTGGCGACAAGAATCCAATCAAGAGATTCAGCAGATAGATCCCTAAGCCGTAGCTGACGATATAAAACCCATGGACAAAATAAACACGCAGGACGTAGATCACCGCGACCACAGCCGTCCCGAGCCATCTTCCGGTCGTGTGAGGCGTCGATCTATCCAGGTAGAACCGGAAGGCTCTGGAGAAATCTCTTCTCCATTTCGACAGCGGATGCGAAGCAGCTGCGTCATCGCCCTCCATTCAAATAACTCCTCCCTATCTAGATATCAAGCAATCTGAGATTTCGTGGGTTTCTTTAGGTAGGATTTGCAATTGTAATTAGGTCGGCTAACAAGAAGATTTAGAGTGCAAAACCAAGAAAAAGAGATCAACCGGCAAAAGCGGCAGGAAATCACCTCCGAGATCAGGTTTTCCCTCTTTCCACTTGAGAGGTGAAGGCGATTCGAGACGAAGCAAGCGATCGTTCCGAAACAAACACTAAATTCCGGCTCCGACCAGGAAGGAACCCAAGCCAGAGTCGATCCACGGGAGAACCGGCGTTAGGGCTGCGCGGAGGAGGAGAAGGCGATTGGGATATCCGCAGTTACCCTCACGGATCAAACGGATGGAGGGCAAACGGGCAAGAAACATTGTGATTCTTCCGAGGGCTTTTACGGAGGAAGAAAGAAATCGGCCCAGTGGGCCGACATCGACGGATATGGATGCCGGCCTCATCTGGAACACTGAAGTAGATCGACAGCGTGCTCATCTGGCCTTCATTCAAATGACTCGAAAAGGGCGACTCTCCTGTAAGAATCATAGCTGGAGGTAGTGTGCGCCAAAACTGTTCGCGGCATGGCTGCGGGCTTTGGAATCTCCGGTGGAAGAATCGGTGCTTGTGGAGATGATAAATGAGCCCGTCTCTTCATCGAAAACATGAGCGACAGTGACGTAGATATTTCCAGAATGAGAAGGAAGAAAGGATCTACTGGGCGGGTGAATTAGCTGCAAATATCCTCTTGGCACCAATAGGTCGTCCGGAAACTTGCTCGCCTGGGTTGCAGTGTGCATGTTTGGTAGATGCGGATGGCAACAGTCTACTGCGGTTCTGTTTCCGGTACGAAGGAGATGAATGGAAGTCTTTTAAGATAGATGAGTTCATGAACTTACGATTCACTTGACTTTAGCTCGGAGAGTCTATCAGGCTGATGAACTGAACTGAACTGAAGAGCGAGCATTTTAAGGTACTCAATCATTTTCCCGTCCTCGTTTGGAGCACAGAGCAATGGCAGAGCCCTTTTTGTTTCCTCTATTAATCTCATGATTTATATATATATATATATATATATATATATATATATATATATATATATATGTATATACATATATATATGATTTATATATATGATTTATATATATATGTATATATATGTATATATGATTTATATATATATGTATATATATATGATTATATATATGTATATATATATGTATATATATGTATATATATATATATATGTATATATATATATATGTATATATATATGTATATAGTATGTATATATATATATATGTATATATATATATGTATATATATATATGTATATATATATATATGTATATATATATGTATATATATATGTATATATATATATGTATATATATATGTATGTATATATATATATGTATATATATATATACACATATATATATATGTATATATGTATATGTGTATGTATATAGAGTAATCAAAAGGTTTTAGAGTCAAGATAAAAGAAAATCTAGTATGCAAGCTTAAAAAAGGTTTATATGGATTCAAATAAGTATCTACACAGTAATATAAAAAGTTTGATTCATTTATGATGAGCCAATGATATAATAGAACCACATCTGATCATTATATGTTTATAAAAAAGTTTTCAAATGATAATTTTATTATTCTCCTGCTATATGTTAATGATATGCTGATTGTTGGTCATGAAACTAGTAAAATTGATAAGCTTAAAAGAGAGTTAAATAAGTCGTTTGCTATAAAAAAAACTTGGGATCGAAAAAAATAAATACTTGAAATAAAGATTTTTCATGATGAATAAGAAGATTTGGCTTTCTTAAAAGACCTATATTGAAAAGGTTCTCGAAAAATTCAATATGAGTAAAGCTAGTAAAGGTTATTTCAAGCTTAGTTTGAAACGATATTCTACACGTGAGAAAGAAAAAGAAGAACTGCCCAAAGCACCTTACTCATCTACGGTAGACAATTTGATATATATTATGGTTTGTACTAGGCTAGATATAGCTTATATAATTAGAGTTGTCAGTTAATTTCTCTTTGATCTTGATAAACAACATTAAGCAATAGTGAAATGGATATTAAGATATCTAAAATATATTTATAAATTGTGTTTATTTTTTGGGAGTGGTGAACCTGTGCTAAAGGTTAGATAAATACAAACATAGCAGGTAATATTAATTCCAGGAAATTAACTTTGAGGTTCTTAATGACTTTTACAGGGGGAGTAATCTCTTGATAGTTGAAGTTATAAAATTGTATTGCTTCATCAACCACAAAAAGAGAATACATAGTAATTATTGAAGCATGCAATGAAGCTTTGTAGATGAAAAAGATTCTATAGGAATTAGGATTGAAACAGAAAAAATATACCATTTACTATAACAATCAGAGTGACATTCACATCTCCAAGAATTCAATATACCATTCTAGATCCAAGCTTGAAATAAGATATCACTAGAGTCGTGATATCATTGAGATGAAAGAATTACACTTAGAAAAAATGTATACCAATAAGAATAGATAAGACATGTTGACAAAAGTACAACTCGCTATATGAATTGAAGGGAGAGAATTGTTAGGTCCAACCCATAGGTGTGCTTAGAATGGATAATAGAGCCATTGAGCCCAAATCAAATCGATTATTAAAAAAAAATGAAAAAAAAAGAAGTGGATACTTGTACAGTGAGAGTGTGGATAGTGAAAAGAGTGGTGGCACGCTAAAAAAAGAGAGAGAAAGAGGAGAAAGAATATTAGGGTTATGAGATTTTTGCTAGACGATCAAGCGGTTAAACTTTATCAGTTTTGACTCAAATATATGGAAAATTATTGTAATAAACTTTACAATCCTAACAGTGTCGATATATGATTTATCCTTTTGAGATATTTTTTGATATACTCACATGGTGAGATATAATTTTTTTTTAATAAAAATTTATTAGTGATAATGATATATTATTATTGAATCAATATCTATGTTCTTGATATTATTATGATCCTCTAGTTATTTTATATAAGACATATTATAAATCAATTATCATTATTTGTAATAGTGAAGGTTTTGAAGTAGACTACGATCTCATAGTTTTTTTCGGATTGAGTTTTACATCTAAAATTTGATGTTTATGATTGATTCATTATTGTATTGTTTATACTGTTTTGATTAATATTTATTTTTGATAATAAAATAATATTTTGATGAAAAACTTATTTTGATATAGGAAAAGAATTATTTAGTTATAATAATTTTTCCGAACATACTCTCTGTTTTGCCAATTGGGATGAAGCTAAAGAGCTTACAAAGTGAATGCTACTTGCGAGCTCAAAGATGAAAGTTGAATGGCTAAAAACATATGCTTAAAAATGAGCAGATCGTGGAGTTCATACGAATTCATCATTTTTTTTTTTTTGGACAGAGGCGCTGAAGTGGATCATGCGGAGGCTGTGCTGTGTTTCTTGGCCAAACACTGTAAACACTTGGTTCCAGAGGATGAATGGCAAAACACGGGAACGAGGTTGGTATCGTTTGCCAACTCCGTCGATGTCATGGAGCATCATATCCTATTCAGGTTGGAATGGTGTGCGCGGATGAACGGTGTCGCTGGTTGTCGTTGTCGTCGTAGGTGGTGAGGATGGCAGCCAGAGGAGAGACGCATGCGGTGGATACCACGGGAGCCGGGGGATCTGTTTGCAAGCGGCTTCTTGTATGGGCTGGCGAAGGGTCTTCGTCTGGAAGACTGTTGCAAGGTGGGTTGCTGCAGTGGCGGCGCCGTCGTCCGATCTCTCGGTGGCGAGGTGACGGAGGATAGCTGGGAATGGATGTACAAGCGAATGCAGACCCATTCGTTCCCTGCTTCTTCCTCCCCCCCAACGACCGAAAACCTTGGGAGTCCATCAAGTTTTGCTTCGTTAACAAGTATACAATATATACATATATTATTGGCTTTGACGCTTGGAGCCTTTCGCTGCAAAGGTGTTAGGAGACAATGATGAATCAGCTCGCGGTTCCAATTATTAATTATTTCTACCTCGTCCCGGAAGAAGAGTTAATTTCTACATATCATCCATTGGAGCTGTCTTAAACTATTTAGTGCTGTAGTTGACAATCATCCAAACAGAGGTAACGAGATGTGTGACGATCCCATTAAAGAAACAAAACCAGCATAAGATGTTTCCAAATTACAACAAAAAAAGCACATACGACGTCGAGCTCATGCGATCAACATGGCGGGCAAATGCGAAATGTTCCAACGGAAGATGGAGCCAAGAAAGAAGGGGTCAAAGCATTTTAGTGGTCGCTTAACTTACTCGTATACGTTTGTTTGATTGCTTCTCTCGTCGCTTGCGTGCCGATAAAATCAGACTACCAATTTTGTTCTTCTTCAACTATGTGTTTGATGAGGAAACTGTAATCAGTCACTCAACTTGCTTTTTTATTGATGCACCAACGATCCCAGCAATTATGGCCTATTTCGGCTGTATATATATACATACATACATGCATATACATACATATATATATACACATATATATATATATACATACATATATATATACATACATATATATATATATATATATATATATATATATATATATATATATATATATATATACATATATATACATATATATATATACATACATATATATACATATATATATACATATATATATATATACATATATATATATATATACATATATATATATATATACATATATATATATATATACATATATATATATACATATATATATATATATATATATATATATATATATATATATATATATATATATATATATATATATATATATATATATATTGGGTACGTCATCGTTACGGCATCGTTACGTGATTCGATGTAACCAAGCCATTCGTAGTTTTAATGTTGGAGGGTTTAGGTGGGGTTCGGTGAAATCTGACCGAAGCAAGTTGGTGGTTGGACATGATGCAATAAACAAGTCGATCGAAATCAATGGTTCGTATTGGCCATCGGAATAGCAGCAACCAACCTTTTGATGGATAACCCGTCGAGCGAGACACCATAAAATAATAGCCCACACCTTACGACGGCATCATATCATGTTCACGTCCTAAACCCCCCCCTACATTTTCATTTTCTTTTATTTCTTGTGCAACGATAATTATCCAATCTCTCTGCATGCTTTACCTGTCCACTCGACGCGTATCCGCTGCCGCTCTCATACTATCTCTGACTCTGCGGACACCACCGGTTTTTCTCTGGCGTGAACGACGAGAGAGATTTCATGTCACGGTCACTTGACGGCACGGCAGTCATTTTTGCGGTGGAAGGAGATGGAAGTAGGTGCTGCGGGACGTCATCTGTGACCTCTTCCCTCCGATAAATCATCAGCTTCAAGTGGATCGTGTTGGTTTCTATTTCCCTTTCTTTGGAGGATTCAACTGGCTTTTTATTCGTGCGTTGTTCTGCCGTCTGTGTCATGACAGGGTCAAACATGTACTGCGCTGCGTGGGAATGCAGGAAGTAGGAGTGGTTGGTGAGGACTTTGCGACCATGTCTGTATCAAGCCAGGGTGGTATGAGGAACTCATCCATAAAGAAGGGTGAAAAACATGTTTATGTATAAATGCATTTCCGCTCTCTTATCCTATCAGAAATGGATTGCTTATGCGGATGAACTAAGATAGATGGACAAGGCAAGTAAAGGGGAAACAAACGGCAGAGTTCAACTCGGAAATGCTTGCGATCTCTGCTGGTTTCCCTTCCTGCATGCTTCTCCTTCTCGTGCTCATGTGGTTTGCACATCACTTGCTCCTCCAACGCATGAATCAACTTGGGGAGGGTGTCAGACGTCCGTCCCATCTGTTAATAAATGAGATTGACTGCACCGGTGGCAAAATCATGGAAGCTTAATTAATGGATTTGGACTTATTAAGCATCGGGTCACCCTCGGTGGTAGGTGGAGAAAAATATTTGCTTCTTCAGACGAAGTCTGATTTAAAATATTGGCAATCGACGGAGTGAAGAAGGAAACGGAGACCGAGAGAAGTAAGTTTGGTTTAACACTGAATGGGAAACAACTATGCTGACTATGAAGACGGAAGGAAGACACTATTATTATTATTATTATTATTATTGGATTCTCCTTATGCAAGACTTCGATCACCACATTAAATCAAATGATTATTTTGAGCACCTGAAAAACGAGAGGGTGGAGGAGGTGAGGGGTGGGTGGTAAGAGGCGGAGCTCTGTGTTTATAAATATGTGGCCGAAGTTTGAATAAGACCCACTCCTCATCCAATTCCCAGTGATCGTATACCTGCCGCTGCTTCCTTGCTTGCTTTTTTGCCACACTAATGGCCAGCCTCCACGCTCTGCGCAAGACACAGAGGGCTCAGGGTCCGGCCACCATCATGGCCATCGGCACCGCCAACCCTCCCAACCTCTACGAACAGAGCACCTATCCTGACTACTACTTCCGCGTCACCAACTCTGAGCAAAAGCAGGATCTCAAGCACAAGTTTCGGCGCATGTGTAAGACCTTGTTATAGTTTTTGCTTTCATCAAGCATATCGATCTTCCGACAAAGAATATGGCATACAAATACGAGAGAGAGAGAGAGAGAGAGCTTCACTTCACTTCACTTCACTGTTGAAAAGAGGAAGAAGAACAGAAACGAAAACTAACTCGCCTTTCTGATCTGCCTTTTTTTCGGTGCATGTAGGCGAGAAGACGATGGTCAAACGGCGCTACCTGTATCTCACCGAGGAGATCCTCAAGGAGAGACCAAAACTGTGCTCCTACATGGAGCCATCCTTCGACGACCGGCAGGACATCGTGGTGGAGGAGGTGCCCAAGCTGGCCAAGGAAGCCGCCACCAAGGCCATCAAGGAGTGGGGCCGCTCCAAGTCCGACATCACCCACTTGGTCTTCTGCTCCATCAGCGGCATCGACATGCCCGGCGCCGACTACCGCCTTGCCAAGCTCCTCGGCCTCCCGTTGTCCGTCAACCGCATCATGCTCTACAGCCAGGCCTGCCATATGGGCGCCGCCATGCTCCGCATCGCCAAGGACCTCGCCGAGAACAACAAGGGGGCTCGCGTGCTCGTGGTGTCCTGCGAGATCACCGTCCTCAGCTTTCGAGGCCCGGACGAGCACGACTTCGAGGCCCTCGCGGGCCAAGCGGGGTTCGGTGACGGAGCAGCTGCGGTCATCGTGGGTGCCGATCCGATCCAAGGCCTGGAGAAGCCGATCTACGAGATCATGTCGGCCACGCAAGTAACGGTGCCGGAGAGCGAGAAGGCCGTGGGAGGCCACCTCCGGGAGGTCGGCCTGACCTTCCACTTCTTCAACCAGCTGCCCATGATCATCGCCGACAACATCGGGAACAGCCTCGCGGACGCATTCAAGCCCTTGGGCATCACCGACTGGAACGAGGTGTTCTGGGTGGCGCACCCGGGGAATTGGGCCATCATGGACGCCATCGAGTCCAAGCTGGGGCTCCTGCCGGAGAAGCTCAGCACAGCACGGCATGTATTCGCCGAGTACGGCAACATGCAGAGCGCCACCGTGTATTTCGTGATGGATGAGGTGAGGAAGCGGTCGGTGGTGGAGGGGCGGGCGACGACCGGGGATGGACTGCAGTGGGGGGTGCTCTTTGGGTTTGGACCGGGGCTCAGCATCGAGACTGTCGTGCTCCGCAGCGTACCACTCTAATTAAGCTACTTTTATCAGCGATAATACCACGCACAAATATTACGCAGCCGTGTGTGATGTTCTTCTTTGATCTCCATGCTGTTGCTTCTGCAAGGCATATGTAACTTGTCTATTCTTTTTGTAAGATCAAGAAAAAGGAAAGAAACGATGCAAATTCTCCAAAAGATTTACTTGTATAGTTATTATACCATCATAAAAATCAGCCGAAGCTTAAAGATGGTGAGAATTGGTAGTATCCACTTCCAAACGTGCCACGCGGACGTGGAGACGTGCTTCCTGATCGGTCAACATATCTGACCTACCGCAACCTACCCTGCGAAGACAGAGTGATTCCTCCGCGCCTCTCCAAATGCTGGTCAACAATGAGTGGTTGGCAAACCAAGAATGTGAGTGTGAGAACGCAGACTAAAAACCAAGAGCTGTCGTCTACAAGCAGCCGTCCTCTCCGACGTCGATTTGGGGCTTCGGCATCTCGTTTTTGGCATTCAACATGAAGATGTATGGATGGATGGAGCCATCGCCCATCAATCCAGTGACCGCGTTACCTTAATAGTTTCATGGAAGACTTCTAACGAAGCACGGCAGGAAACTATTATATTCATCTTCATCTATAATCGAATACGAAGGTTCTTCTCTTTGTCCTGGATGATGTGACGACGGCCTTGATGATATGGGTTCCCACATCACGTCCATCAGACGTCGTAAAGCGTACGATTTTGAGCCCATATAATTTAGCAGCGATCGCAAGTTGCCTACGTGGTTCGGGTCCAACCAACCATTTGCCCTTTGTGACTCTTTGCATGAGTCGCATAGGCTGTTCGGTACATGATGTGACGCCGTTCGTAGAGCACGCAAACAAAAAACACATCAAACGCTCTGACCGCTTCACGTGCAAGTGAGTGAAGCGAGACGAGTAAGCCATTTCGGATGACTTGCGTTATCGAGGAAAGGTATCGGGGATAGGTAGCGAGAAAAAGGGACGTCACGTCCGCTTGCATACCCGCTCCTTTGCACGACTCTGTCTCTCACCGAGGGGGTGGTGACCCACCAGGTATGTTTCTCAGTCGCCGTCGTGAATCTTTCGTGTCTCCTCTCTTTCCTGTATCCATGTCCTCACCGGAAGCGAGCAAGATCTCGTGGGGAGGAGAAAAAATCTCCGGGAATTCCTCCCGCCTTGCCTTTGTATCGGTTCATCATCATCGCCTTCCATTTTTAGGGTGGAAGACCAGCTAGGTCTCCTTCCTGCGTCGCCTCCCGATCGAACATCTCCCCGGTTCCAACCTGGTCTCTGCCTGCTTTCCTAGGTGCAAATCCGATGGCCTATTTTGAAATCACCCCAAGTTAGGTTTTTGCAATCCGAGCACTTGGAGCCCTCCTTTTTTTTCTTTTTTTTTATTCCGGTTCGATTTGGGGATTCTGAATCGGCATCGTGGTGTCGGGACTCTCGGAAGGCAGGGGAGTATGGGCGTCGCGGGGCTCCTCTGATTTCGTTCGAGGCGTCGAAGGGTCCGCAGGTGAGTTTTAATTTGCTTGACGATGGAATTTTGGTGTCGTAGACGTCCAATGATCTGAAAGACGTGACCTTTGATGAGCTGAGAGGCTTACTTGTGCGTTGGTGTCTCATCGCAGCCATGCCGACATTCACTGCGATCGCCTTGGATAGACTTTTGGAGCCTGGGTCTGGAATGCCTATGTCACCAAAGCCACCTCCGGTGCCGATCAAGATGGTGAAGGGGGCACAAGAAGCAACGACCCGCAGGAGCAATCCTCGACCCAACATCCGCCCTGCTCTTTATGCCACCCCGGAGACCACCCCGATCCCTGACGCCCCTTCGTGGTTTCCTCCACACTCGCCATACCTCATTAACCATAAGAGACGTGGGCGTCGCCTCGTCAATAGCGTCTTGCAGGGCCAAGCTTGTTCCACAGGACCAAAGCCACCCGATGAGGAGCAGAAGATTGAAGTGGTGAATGGAAATGGGCATGCTGAGGAGGTGCAGAAAGCTGGTCTTGGACAGGGTAGCCGGGGTGGTTCTGTTGTGGACGAATCTGGTGGAGGCGAGCGGCAAGATGAACATTTGGGTAAAGGGATGATCGCAACCGAGGAAATGGCAAAGCCTTTGTCTAAAGACCCCGAAAGAGATGACGACACTGAGGACTTCTTTGATCTGCAGGACTCGCTGAGCACTGCCAGTAACTCCGAGGCCGATGATACCTGTGGTCGGTGGAAACCAATTACCCCACTGGGAGAGTATTATGATGCCTTTGACGGTATATTTCTTATGCAGAGTATTCTCATATTTTCGTTTATTCTTTGGCTTTCATGTTTTTCTGAGCATAATACTTATTTCGTTCAAGCTTATAGTTGTGATTAATTTATGATCATTATGGTGATTCTTTTTAAACAAAAATCTCTAATAGATTATTTGAGAGTTTAAATGTATAGTACTTCTCTTCTGCTTTCCTTCTTTCTATGATCTTTCTCCTCTTTTATTCCTTCCACCAAATTTATTGTTGAATACTTCACCTGAGGCAGTATTAAAAAAATTGAATCTTTCCACCTGTGTCTAGCTTCATCCTAGAAGGAAAATTGAGTATAGTTTGTAGGGGAAATCTTTTGTTAGATTCGTTTTTTTGATGAAAACATTGAAAAGAAAATTCTCTTACTTTGACAACCGTAAAAAAGAAGTTTTTTCACGAGAACCTAATTCTAGAAGAAAGACTGCTCTGTCACACTAACTTGATTAGACAAAGGAATATATTCTTGAAGCACCTTAGTGGATCTCAATATTTTTATGATATCTCAAGTGAAATGCCTCTTCCTGCTTTTGCTTCTAAGGTTAGTTGATAGATTGTGCTTCTTTTTGTTTCGGCTACGTCAGAGTAAGAACACACCTATTGACTGCTAGTGGCCTTCCTATTTAGGTGAGATAAAAATGGAAAATCTATTGGAAATTGTTCGCAAAAGCATGCAGAAACACTTGTTACCTTTTGGTTTATCCTTTTTGTTGAAAGGGGCACAATTGTGATCAGCATATACCGGTTTATGCCACACCAATAGGTGCAGAAGATTACTCCACTAATTCCAGTAACTAAAAAGCCATTAACAAGTAGCACTAATGGCGCTAAATCATATCAATTGATTTATCTCCTTCCCGATATGGTCATCAAAGCCCCCTCTAAAAATTCATTTTGAATTCTTTTCATAGGATTCAGGATCTAGGACCTGTTGAAAACATCATGTCACATCAATTTCATGCAACTTGGACTAAAGTTTTTCATATCTTTGCTGTACAGCATGCTATGAGTGTTGTTCATATAGTCATACTCAATGACAGTTTTGGTTTTGTACATTTAGCATCTCAGGACAAGTCTATGCAGTACATTTCAACCGAAAGATTAGGACTTTAGGCTTATATGATTTCCTTTTCATGGTGTAGATATTCTTAGTGATGGTTCTGCACGATCTTCCTATCCAAATGTTGAAGATGAACTGCGTGAAATGAGGCTAAATGTGTTGATGGAGATAGAGAAGCGGACACAAGCTGAAGAAGCTCTAGTGAACCTGCAAAACCAGTGGCAGCGACTGAGTCATCGACTGTCGCTTGTTGGCTTGAAGCTTCCAACTCCTCCAACCGTTCCTGAGGCTGTGGATGTGCCTGCAAACTTGCATCCTGCGGAGGAATTGTACCAACAGGTTGTTGTTGCACGCTTTGTAGCCGACGCTGTAGGGAGGGGTTGTGCCCGTGCCGAGGTTCAAGTAGAGATGGAAACCCAAATTGCATCAAAGAACTTTGAGATTGCTAGGTTATCGGATCGGCTCCAGTATTATGAAGCTGCAAATAAAGAAATGTCTCAAAGAAATCAAGAGGCCATCGGTGAGAATTCTTAACTTTGTCTCCTATTTTGTTTCTTCTTTCTTGCTCATGTTTCACTGGAAGAAGAAGTATGAAATTGTTTATTTGATCTCAATCATTCATCCTATCCTATCTGCACTTGGTTACTAGGTCTTTGTTAACTAAGCTAAGGCTTTATACTAATGTATAGCATGGTTACGCAAGAGGCCTAACACGGGGGTGAGGGTTAGAGTGGATATGTGTTGATGTTGAGATTGATATCGCTTGGAATTGGATGGTAACAACAAATAATTTTAGACCATGAGTAATGTCTTCCAATTAAATTGACTTTCTGGGATCCACTAAAATTATCTTTAGGAAATACTTTACATCTAAATGACAATCTGATACAGTCCTTTCACCGGATACCTAGTTGCTCTAATGCATGTTTTTCTGTTTGGTTCTTCATGATATTTGTTGATGTACTGGTTTAATGAGTTGCTGATGTTAACTAAGTGACTCCTATTGAATCAATTCCCAACAAATTGGTTGCAGAAATGGCACGACGACAACGCAACAGGCGAAAGAGGAGGCAAAGATGGTTTTGGGGCTCAATTGGTGTTGCCATTACACTCGGTGGTGCTGCCATCGCGTGGTCTTATCTTCCGGTATCGAAACCAACTCCCTCCGAAGTTGGTGATACCACAAGCAGTCATGAACAATGAAGGAAAACAGATGGCAATAATCAGCTTGTTTTACCCAGAGTTATATTTCTTCTTAACAAAATTTTACCAGATCCTTAGTTTCGTCCCACGTTGGCCTGCAGTTTTGAATTATTTGTTTAATATTTGTGCCCTGTATGGTTGGTTTGAGTGGGCAATTTCCATTGCTGTTCTTGCTGAGTTCTGAAATGCAAGTGTTGTCTACTGTGCGGCTGAACTTGCGTTATAATAAACAGCGTGGGAGATCGTTTTGAATACATGTTTGCATGTGGCAATTTTGGTTTCAAAGAAATCAAGCATTCGGTGGGCATTGAATCTGGATGCTTGTGATGGTGAGATTTTGACTAATCTGATAGAAATCAAGCTTTGCCGGATACAGGTTATGCATGCTCTAAGACTACACGGTATTGGGAATTAGATGGGATGGGTTGGTCCGGACCACAAAAAGACGAGAATTGGATTCCTGGTCGATGATGAGGTGGATGGGGGCCACGCGTTCCCATCGATGCCTCATGGACCCCTCACATGACCAAACCGGCAAGCGTGTCAAATGTCGTTTCAACTCTCCAAGCACGCTTCCATCATCTCTCAGCACGTGCTCAATTTGTCAAGTTGTAACTGTAGTAGTAGTAGTAGTAGTAGTAATATAGTAGTCATAATAATAATAATAATAATAATAATAATAATAATAATAATAATAATAATAATAATAATAAGCGTCCATAAAAGCCAGCTTGGAGAACAGAAACGAGGGCCCGGTGTCCCCCCACCCCTCCTCTTCTGCGCCTCGGCACCGTCGCCCGGCGGTGGAGCCTCCGGCTCTCCTTTGTCTCTCGCTCGTCTGTGTGTGTTTTCCCGTTGCTGAATTTGCCGGAATGAAGTAGCTGCTTCACCACGCCGGACATCCCGCCGGGGTCCCCAACACCTGCTATTCCGTTGTGGAGTCTCGCGACCCCGCTTTCTCTCTGCGATCTCGCCCACCATGAGCCATCTTCAGCAGGTAAAAGTATAAATTTCACTTTCATGGCTGTAGAAATGTTCGATTTATCTTCTTTTCTGGGTCCAATTGTTGAATCACCAGGCAAATCGCAGCCGCGCCTTAAATTTGTGGTTATCCCTTTTAGTACTGGATGTTGTAGTACTAATATCGAGTCAGTCCTAAGTCTGGATACATCCTATTTCCACATAGGAACAATTGATGTTGGTAAGAGCAGACGATGCAAAGGATTGGTTTTACAAAGGAGAAGGAGCTGCTAATATTGTCCTGGGCTACTGTGGCTCTGCCCTCTTTTTGGTACTGTTTAAGCGCATCATTCGAGTTATTATTACCATTTCTTGGAATTATGTTTATGGCTTGTTATATTTGGAAATGGGTGTTTCTGTGGAGCAGGTGGGCAAGGTATTACGGATTCAAAAGGTTGCAAAGGGCGGAAGCCCGTCTCCAAATGGATGCTTGTATCTATCCGATCATGAAAGACTAATATGGAAAGACATTGGTGAACTCGCCGAGCCCACTTCGAAAGATGTTGCTGCTACAGCTTTTATTGACCATGTCATGAGGAATCTATTGGGCTCCAAGCATATAGACGCTGGGGTATGTTATTTTTTATGTCGTGACATTTTCTTTTCTTTCGGTTGATGTGTTTTTAATTTGTTTTTTTACCATTTAACACAATGATTAAAAATGCATCGTGGACCTTTTCCAATTTCCACCGCATTTAATATTTAACATCCACCAAAGTGATGTAATTTTATTTTGGCATTTAATGTTGCAACATGTGTGTGTTATTGCATTATGTACTGTGTCATATGATTTGTACTTCTGCAATTACATGAAATGCTTTTCAAGATCATGTTACCTGAAAGTTGTCATTGATCATCTTACACGGTTCTTTTGTTCTGGTCGAAATAGTGTAGCTTGAATGCCAGATATGTTTTTAGATTTGCCAAACAGTCTCTTAAGTTCTAACACATTTTGATGTTCGATTTTCTTCCAATATGCAGATTCTTGTCCATGTTTCTA
This sequence comes from Musa balbisiana, assembly GCA_004837865.1. Lineage (NCBI taxonomy): Eukaryota > Viridiplantae > Streptophyta > Magnoliopsida > Zingiberales > Musaceae > Musa > Musa balbisiana. The sequence goes on along the minus strand of PYDT01000254.1, from coordinate 50,426 downwards.
AGAAATTCTTGGAGGCTGTCGAGGGGAATATCAAGAGTCAACGTCCTCCATGGAGGGTTGATGCCTCCAAAATTGATGTCCTTTGCGAATCTGCATTTCTTATTTCTGACCATTCAATCATTATTGGTAAGGGTTAATCTAAATATCTAGTATTTTTTTCACATGACCCAGTTCGTATACAAGCCTGCAATTGAGGAATACCTCTTGTCAAAACCATATGAGTAACATGCAGTCAAAATATTGTGAAATTTGTCATATCTCAAATGTCATACTTCTGAAGAGTATAGAAGCATTTTTCACTAATAAGATTATACTAGCTTGGTAACCAGACACTTGTAAACCCTGTTTATAGATTGGTCTGTCCTACCTTATTTTGTGAAATATCAATTTGTGTCAGAATTGGAGAACATTAATTGATCAAAGAATAAACATGATGGTCAAAAGAAAATAGAATCTATTTTAGAACTTACAATGCTTTTGTTGATAACTTGGCACCACTAAAGATAGAGCGTTGGTTTAATTACGAAGTCAAACTTCGAACCACTTCTGACCAAAATCTTTTATATACTAGAATATTTATTTTGGGATTCATTCAAGTCATCCTTAGTGGCCAACATGGTGAGACAGGCTCCCACATGGCTTGCTCAAGCTGAAGCCACAATTGACCTAGCCTAAATACTCCACTGAATATCCCTCTAGCTTGACATGAGCCATGGCCAGCTCTCTTGAAGCTCTTACTCTTGTAACGTTGATGATGATGAGTGTAGAAGAGGCTTAACCACGACAATATATCTATGGTTGAGGTAATCAAGTTAATCCTTTGGATTTAATCCTTTGTCAAACACAAAGATGAGATCATTGGAAGATTGATTATGTTAATTACTAGCTAAATTGGCACATCTAGACCTCCGACATTATATGACCATGGTAGTCAACTGAAATACACTTGACTATATTTAACTAGGGGGTGCCTTGTGTCTGAGCTTTATTCCTTTTTTTTGTGCCCTAGCTCTCAATTGTAGTACTAAATAGGTAAAGGTCTTCCTGACCATTTGAAGCAATGTTAAGAACTCACAGTTAAATAAAGATTCAGTGCTTGTTTTGTAGGAGGCTTTTAAGGAACACGCAATGTTTGCTCAATGATAGTTTTATTAGCTTTTGATATGTGCATATTCATTGCTATCAATTTCTTGATTATCGTTGTCCATCTCTCCCCAAATTTGTCCTTTCCTCTATTGTCTGGCTTTTGACTGTAATCCAAGTTATCCATATGTGTCCTGCGATGATATGTCTGTTTTGTTGCTTGCAATGTTTCTATGTTTAGTGTACTTACTACAATGCTTGCTACATAACTGCTAATACCTCGTAATAACCAAGTAGCATTCTTCATGACGCTCTCAGCACAATTTCAGGTACTCCGAAACATGACTTCTGCATTGCAGTAGAAATAAAGGTGCTTCATTTCTAAGTAGACACTTTTCTTTCTTTTCCCTTTTAGTTTAGTTGCTCTATATGCTTGGCCTCTTTTTCTGAACATTTGTTTGATAACCTTGCTTACATGATTCAACGGAGCAGCCAAAATGTGGGTTTCTTCCATCTTCAGAATACATAGCCGAGAAAAATGCTGTTAAGAGGCATGTAACACGATTTAAAATGCATCAGTTCTTAAAATTTCATCAGGGAGAGGTACATACTCGATAGGCTTATTTGCTCTTGAAATCTAATTTTCACTTGTTATCCTTGGGGTCAGTTCTCTTGACCCTTATCCTTCAACATCATGAATTTTTATCAAGTCTTTCAGATTATATATTAAGAATTTTTGTGTTGCAGATATCACAAATAAGTGGGTATGATCCGCTTGATCTATTCTCTGGATTAAAAGATAGAATACATCTGGCCATCACTGCATTGTTTGCATCTCCTCAAAATAATTTCCGTATATTTTTGAATGGTTCTCTTATTTTTGGAGGATTGGGAGGCAGCATGGATAATACAGATGTCCGATCTCATAAATCAGGAGAAGCAATTGCGGATCTGATCTCTGCATGTGGCTTACAGTTAGGTAGCTTCCTTGAGCTTGTATCAGAGGCAATCTTTGGGTCCGGGATTTTAGATAGGCTTTTAGCAACTCAGCAGTTGGATGTTCTTGACATAGAAGGGGCTATTCATGTATATTACAATATTATTTCTCAGCCCTGTGTGGTCTGCAAAAATTTAAGTGATGCAGAGCTTTTGCATCGGTATTCCTTGTTGCATTCTCTGTCATTGGAGGACAGCCTGAAAATTGTTAGGGAATATCTTATAGCTGCTACTGCAAAGGATTGCAGCCTGATGATCAGCTTTAGCCGCACAGCAGATGGTCGTAATGCGTCTGATTGTAATTCTGTAGTTCTCAAATCATTGAATCAAAGCTACAATTACAAGGTATATAACACTGTAGTTGCTTGTTTATTTATGAGTTGTCATTTCTTGGTTATTTTTCAATCCTAGAGACATACATGATCAGGATGAGATTAAATTGGCAACCATTGTTGGTCGTATTTGCTGCACTCGACTTGATCAAATCTTTTTTGTTGTTGCTGTTGTTATTGTTGTTGTAGTTGTTATCATCATCAAGTTTGCACACAAGTATGTCTCATCTGCAGCTCTCATGCGATAAGTCGATTCGAAGTTTTAACATGTAGACATGGTTCAGCTGTCACCAGTTTTTACTGTCTGTGTTGCTTTGAAGTTTTATTTGTGGCGTTGTGCCTCAGCTAACAACTAGACACTCGAAAGATGATCGGTTTATTACTGCTTCGAAAGCAACTAGTAAAATTAAAGTATCAACAAAATCTGACATCTGGCTGAAATTGCAATTTTATTGTCCAAGTAATTTATTTGAGTACAACTTTATATGGTTGTCTGCAGGCTTATTTTATTGACTTGGATTTGAAACCTCTGGAGAAGATGGCTTATTACTATAAATTAGATCAGAAGATAGTCAATTTCTACAAAATGAATGACAAGATGGAAGGAAAGCCAAGCATTTCTGGAAGTGGAGGCCCACCTGGAGAAGCACTCGATGCTAGTAGTTAAAAGTTACCTTGCATGCGGCATGTGTGGAAGAAGAGGTAAACTAAAGTCATCTCCTGGAGGGATTTGATGAATTCCAATTCCAGTTATGATCTATTATTTCCTGCTTGTCAACTCGTGAACAACTTTCATTATTATTATTATTATTTCTTTTTTTTTTCTGAATGAATCTGATCCTCTAGCATATGCTGTAATAATAAACGTGAGTTGTGTTGGTAAATTTGACTGGGGTGTATTTGTCATTGTGCTATATTTGTCATTGTTCTATGCCATGTTGCGAATGGCATGGTTTCATTATTCTTCCTACGGGTGTATCATTTACCCTATGTGATGACTTTACATCAGAGTTCGATGCTTAACGGCGTCGGCCAATCTATTTTTCTTTGATATCCGTGAACCATCATTCATTTGCCGTCATCCGTGTATTCGTTGTGTCAACGAACGAATAGGATTCAAATGCTAAAAAAAAGACTATCAGAAGATAGTCAAAGCGCTCATTATTATTTACTAATGGATTTAAGTTGCCGCTCGTTTACTTGACCCGAATTTTTGATAGAAACTTAAGATGCGACATTGTTTATGGAACACAGGTGTGGGAGTGCACCAAAATCACTAGTTTTATTCTGTATCGCTAGATTCTCCCTATCTATCTTATCTTTATCATGATCCCTTCCTTCACTTTTGACCATCCCATCCGAAACCCAAGTTTCATCCGCAAGCCAAAGAGGAGGAACCAGTTGCCTCTCCGGGACTGGTTGGTTTCCGGAGCTCGTCTGCAGGACAGGACATCCGTTCACTATTCTCGATGGTCGCATGCCATCTCATCCTGCTCAACCCAAACCACACAACTCTCAATGGTCGCATGCCATCTCATCCTGCTCAACCCAAACCACACAACTCTCAATGGTCGCATCACATCTCATCCTCCTCAACCCAAACCACACAACTCTCGATGGTCGCATCACATCTCATCCTGCTCAACCCAAACCACACAACCGTTATCGGGTACCGCAACTTTTTCTTTTTTTTTGGCTTTCTCCCCCGGATTCTCTTCACCTTTTCCGAGTGCTGCTGTTCGTTCACGCATCGACCTTCTTATCGGATCCTCATCTCTCTCTCTCTCTCTCTCTCTCTTGGTGCATACACCCCATACGTCTCCTGGCTTATTCCTCGAGAGAGATACATATGCACATGAACAGGTTTAGACAACAAAAAATAACCTCTCTTCGAACCGTCTTCTTTTTCCGTGTCACTGCAGATGGAAAACATGCTGAATCTGCTGTCAAGTTGATGGCGTCCGGGAATTCCATTCAGAGATACATGGAAACCGAGCCAACTCTTTTGATTCCTCCAAGTTGTGGCGTAGGACCACAACCCGAACAGCCCCAGCATCCACGGGAATAGTAGGTATTTGCAGGACCGACCGCTCGTCGATACAGAATCCTTGAAAAGCTGCCCTGCTCATATTTGCCGGGGAGTGTACTCTCGACCGACCTGCCACACCTTTTGGAAAAGGCAGAGGAGTTGGTGTTGTTGTTGGCAAGAATCTCCGCGCGCGCCTGCAATTAATGCTTCTCGATGATTTATTTGGTTGGGTCGCACTCCACCGCATCCGACTCGTTCGTAGCGATCTCTTCGACCATGTCTTGGTAGCAATCTCTTCCAATATCTATTTCCCTTTTTTTTTTGGCTCTCGGCGCTTAGAATCCATGTCGATTAAAGGCGATGCTGCTGCTGCTGCTGCTTTGGTTGGTGTAATGCTAAGACTCCCGGCGGACGTTACGCCTAATTTGCATGTCTTAACATTGAGTTCATCGATCGCAGGTCATGTAAGATACAAACCCAAAGCTGCACTAGAATCGTGTGTTGCTTTCCTATTCAAAAGAACGTGATGAGCGCCCGACTCGATCGATACATACCACCAAATGCATCGAGGAACAAAACGTACTCATCCGAAACGTCAGTATCGCGCTTGTTCCGACGAAAAAGAAGAAGAATAGGAGTGGTTTGACCACGACCTCACTTCATGTGCATTTCATGTCAAAGGCCTCTCACGCCGACCGATCGTCTGCTGGAGGGAGAAGATAAGGAACGAGGTAGGCTCTGCCATTATCTCACTAGCTGCTTGCTCTTCTTTTAGCAAGGGGAAATACCTCTCACCATAGACTCCAGAGGTACGCTCTGTTCGGTCATCTCTATCGCTCACCGGAGCGATCATGATCGACATTAATAGAAACATGTAAGTTATGGATTCCTGTAGGTCCACCCTACCGTCAACGTGACCAGGGAATCGCTACTTCCTCATCTTAGTCGTACTTTCTAACCATCACGTAGTATATTAGTATTATATTGATCGACCCAGGAAATTATAGAGGGCCTTCAAGCTTAAAAGCGGTGCAAAGTATTGAATCGATGAGGATTCCATTCCGCAGCAAAGCAAGTTCCTTCTATCTCCTCTGCTCTGAACCTCTACCTTATTCCTCTCAGACGTGTCTAATACATTGGATTCTCGATCGCCAATTATGATTCTCCAATTAGCCATACTACTTCCCCGCCGCTGCTTATAAAGAGCGAGCACCCTGGCGACAGCTTCCTCATGCCAAGAGCCCTCCGGCGAACACCGCCTCCACAATTCCCTCCTTCCTCCTCCCGTTTCATCCTCGACTCTCCTCTTACCACCTCTTGATCCTCGCCACCATGGCTTCGGGATCGCTCTCGCGCAGCTCGACCTCCTCGTGGACTCCGCAGCAGAACAAGCTCTTCGAGCGGGCTCTCGCGGTGTACGACAAGGACACCGCCGATCGCTGGCAGAATGTGGCACGAGCCGTAGGCCGGGGGAAGACCGCCGAAGAGGTCAAGAAACACTACGAGCTGCTCTTGGAGGACCTCCACCGCATCGAGTCGGGTCGGGTGCCGTATCCAAATTACAAGTCCTCCGGCACCCGGCGCTGACGAGGAAGAGAGGTAGACGTACATGCATCCACTTCTCTCTCTCTCTCTCTCGAGCTCGACACAACAATCCGAGCGTACTACTCCCATCTCCAGATGTGCCACTCTAGATTCCGTTCGTCATGATAAGCATACTAAAATAATCAAAATTGCATAGATTCCATAAGGTACATGCATGCGTATATGGTCGTCCAATATTACGGCCGACACAATTCTTCCCATAAGTACTGCAACCCACTTTGCACTCTTCTTTCACTAATCTCGCGTGGAATGCTGCCAAAGTGCCGTTAAAATTTTATTTTATTTTATTTTATTTTATTTTTAATGCATTTCAAAGTGGCTTTTTGATGGTCGCTTAACAATCTTGCAGGCTGAGGTGGTCGAAGCTCCAGGAAAACCATCCTCCTTCTCTGGAGATCACTTAAGATCAATATATATGATATGATATGTTGAAGTGGAAAAATCTTAAGTGGTGTAGTTAATGTAGTCGTCGGCTGTTCCTTTGCATGTCGATGTCCCTACTTTGCAGGTGAATGACAGGGAAAAGTCTTGACTCGGTGTTAGCTTTTATGTTCTGGGTTTGAATATATCACTGTGTGATCTCACATCAACAACGGGAATCGTATGTTCGGGTTGACGAAACCGACATTTTGCTCAGGAGCAGTTAAGGTGTTCACACGTGTTCCTTTCCTGATTCCACAAAGCAAATCTTTATTTTAATTACGTTATGAAGCTTAAGACACAACTCTTAATTACAGTTCCGTATAATCAAATTATATTATGCAGAAATGCACTAAATTAATGGGTTTGTGTTGGGTGGGTCCAATATGAAATGCATACGGCATCCGCTTCCCACGAACGATCGTTTCGCCAATATAATGACGTCGGATAAAAGATGGAATCCGAGGAGACGGAAACCGATAGCGATACCCTTTTGATTTGGGGGAATTTGAAAACCCGGCGAGAGATTGGAATCGGAAGGTTGGTCGTTAGGGTAAGAGCAAACCTTGATCGAATTCGTGCTTGTCTGGATTGGGGATTCTTCGACTTCTTTCTTGATCATCTCGTAATTTGTCCTCCGTAGAAATAAAAGAGGGCTTCAGCTTCCTCTTAGCAAACCCTAGAGTGAGAAATGTGGGATACTCGGATTTCTATGTGCCGATGCATCGACCCACCCGACGCAGGCGAGCGTCGTGCGCTGCGGCCCCATTCAGCCAACAAGCATTCGGGTTTTCTAGATCTGAAATCGGAGGAATGATGTGCTGTTTTCAGCGATCACCGATCTCTGAAATAAGCACCCTAGCAGGTAATGTTTCTATTCAGTTCCGTATATTACGGGTTCTTCTTCACAATCCACTGCGTTTGGTGTTCCTTCTTCCCACCAGTTTTCCTTCCAGATGGAGGGTTTGCCGGTGGTAAACTGGTTATTTCTTATTGAGTCATTCCACTAGAATCTTGAACAGCAACCGTTTAACAATGGGAATATAATCCAGTCAAATCCAATTTGTACGGATTCAGAATTCTCCATCTTACAATGAGCTCTTCGTCTCTCCACCCGAGATTGGTCGATGGAGATTGTTCTTGTGAAAAGATATGAGTACCGAGGTTCGATTCAAAGCAGCATATATAATAATTACCATTTGTTGAGACTAAAAGCTCTCTGCATACGAACATATATGGATCTGCCTACCAGTAAACGAACATATAACAGTACATATTATGTCACCACGTTAAGGAAAGAAAGAGAAAAAGAAAAATAGATGGATGTGAGTCGATTGACTAAGTAGATTGCAGTCTTTCTTGTCCATGTTGTTTTCCTCAAGCTTCTGCCATTTCGTGGTGCTGCTGCTGCTGCTGCTGCTGTTCTTCTTCCTCCTCCTCTTCCTCCTCCTCCTCCTCCTCTTCCTCCTGCTGCTGTTGCTTCCTTAGGGCGTTCTTGTTGTTATGCATCCACACCTTGAGCACTTGCCTACTGACACCAACCTCGCCGCAAAATTGCTCTACCGCAGCCTCATGCTGCTTCTGCATTCTCCACCCGACCTTCTCGGCGAAGGCCATCATCCTCTCCTTCTGTTCGGCCGTGAACTTTGTCCTGAACCTCTTCTTAGACACCGTGAACCGCTGCTGCGGCACGGCGCCTAGCATAAGTTCCTCGGTCGACGACTCCGTCGCCGCGCCCACGCTTGCACCGGTACGAAGCAGAATGCCGGCGGAGCCGAAAAGCTTCAGGTTGTGATCGTGGGCGGTCGAAGGTAGAGAGAGGTGGGGTGGAGGAAGCAGGAGAGGCACTCTACCGTGGGTGCAGTTCTGAAGGTCGCGGAGGGGAGAATTCATGTCGGTGTCTCTGCGGTGGAAGCTTCGGTGGCAACCACAGGCGGCGCACTTGAGTGCGTCGTCGCTGCGTGGCATGAACTCGCAGCAGCCATCGAGGATGTGCCCGCCTAGGCTGGCAGCATGGTTCCGGAGACACTCCCGGTACCGGAGTGCCGCGTCAGTGTCGGTGGCAGGAAGAAGGGCGGCGGCGGCGATGGTGGTGGTGGAATTGGATCGACCACCGCCACCCAAAGCACTCGCCAGGGCAGGAGGAGTGGGATTGTGGATCAGAGACGCCATCCCATTTCTGGCATCACCTGTTCCACCTCTTGCTTCGGTGGCATAGTGAAGCAAGGTGGAAGAGGGTAAAGGCATGGTGAAGGCAGCGGATTGCTGGAGAGGAGTAGGATTGTAGATCTTCTCCTGCTCCTGCAGCTCCTGTCCTTTAACTTCCATTAACTTGTGTCGGGGAGAGTAGCGTCGGGTGATGTAACTCACAGGCCTACGGGAGGATGTCTTACGCACGACGAACGAGAAGAAGAGCAAGTTCGATCTACGACAAAGGTAGCAGTTGGAAACACAGTAGACAAGGAACGAGGACGGTGAATATTATGGCTAAGAAAGTGGTGCGGAATAGAGATGGCGTTAGAGGAAGTCGTAATATCGGAATGCGGCCGGCGGAGGAGCAGCATGTGAATGGATGAGGCAAAGGAGAGCAGGAGAGGTGATGGAAGAAGACATGCGAGGATTTAAGGGATCAAGAAGAGAATCCATAACCACCGACCGACAGGGTCATGTTTCACCCCTCCCACGCCCTGCAACATGGCCCCACGCTCTATTATTATTGCTGCCCAAGTCCTCGGGTCTACTAGCATCGGTAGGTGAGGTTAGGACTCATTTATTATTGTTCTTCGCCCGCATCGCAACTTGCAATGTGATAAAAAGCTTCACTGGGTGTCAGCTACTTCTTCTGATCTGATCTGATCTGATCTGATCTGATCTGATGGGTGGTGGTGGTTCGCCCTTGGCATCATCATCATCCCAGCATCGTTGCAGACCTGGTCAGCCAAAATGGTTTCAAAGGCTGGGCTGGAGTGGGATTTGCAATGATGGGGCCCTCCCCGACCCAGCAATCTTGTGGCCATGTCAGACTCCCCACTTTAGGGGAGGGCCCACATTCCCTCTTCCTCGTCTCGCTTTCTCTTTTTACCAGTACCGGTCGATCTTGTCGTTCTCAGAGAAAGGGGAAGAGGAAGCCTGCGTTGGTGGACGGCCACCGTGCATCATTAATCTGCTTCATCCCCATAAATACGACTGCTAAGTTGGTTAAACTAAAATACCCGAGCGACACACTTGTTCGAGAATGTCGATGTGATATATCGTATCGTATCATATCATAAAAATGCATCGATCGAGCTTTTGATGGATCCAAGGGAATACAGTTGTGCGCCACTAAAAGAGTATATATCCTCTGCTCGATCATTCGGGGTGACATTTTCCTGAAATGATTCCTTCATCCAATGCCACTTGCAAGCGTACTTGAAGTTAATCAATGCATGGGGAGGAGCACATGAGAATAGATCCTCATCTTCCACCAATCTCGCCAACCTCTTCCCCGTAGCAGCGTATCACCCGGAAGTGGCCTCGCCGGAACAGTTTTATTGGCTGTCCTCGAGTTGACCGATTCGAAGGCCACCCGATCCATCCATCATCACCACCACTATCATATGAGCCGATTCGATGAATTGCCAACTAAGGTGGAGCTGCCATGATTACTTGTACGGCTCGTTGCTCTCTTCCTTCTTATCTTAATCATCATGCACGTCTCCATCCGCCCGCCCTGTATCCGACCAGCACAATTCCCTAGCGACCCACACGGATCGATTCAACTTATGTGTTGCATGACTAATTGGCCATATAAACAACTATCACCTATTGTCGAGGCGTTGCTTATGCAATGCACGACATGCAGCATGAACGTGCCGCCGACTGCTATCACATGCGTCAATACGTTTTGAGAGGCATTTAGCCATTAGGCATGCAAAATGGTTTGTGTGTTTATTATGCTGCACATACTCGGGAGTGAGTGAGTTCTTTAAATTGTTGGAGATGGTGTGCCGATTATTTTTATTGTTACTATTGTACCGCATAAACAGCGCTTAACGTAAATTTGATCGTTCATGATTTTACTGGTTATTCTTGACTTGGGTGTTCCTTAGGCTCGCACATTGCTTCCTTAAATTTCTTTGTTCACGGTAGATTTTATTTTATCGGACATCATTCTGGTTTGAATGATGAAGGTAGTAATCCGTAGATGAAGCCAAAGCATTCTGAGCTAGCTAGTCCTCGTGGAAAAAAGCAAGGAGGAGGAGAGCAACAGAGACTCATGGCTTGGTAAAGAAGAGCCTTTGAAACACTTTGTATTCATTCCCCTATATGTCCATAGGAAGTTCACCTGTGGGGTTGGGCTGGTAGAGTGAGGAGGAACACAACCTCTCTTTCCTCTCTCCTACTACACCGTGTATCGCTTTACCTGGCACTCTGCGGTGGATACTTTTTCAGCAATGTCCATAAACGTAACATGTTGTGTGATTCCGTGTGTGTGTGTGTGTGTGTGTGTGTGTGTGTGTGTGTGATAATTTTACTTTTTGTTTCTGTTGCCTCGTAGTTGGAAACCATTAAGAGGTTGTAGTAACATCCGATTGGCATGCACACTGGTCTCAGAAGAAACACGCTGAACGTAGATGTTGATTAGCAGAAGACAGTGATCAAACATTTGATACTAAGGCCTCCGATATTAGGGGTAAAAGGACGCAAAGGAACAAAAGAAAGAAAGAAAGAAAGCAAGCATCGAACCATTAGGTCGTTCCACCACCTCATGTTCTTTTAGAAATGGAAAGAAATATTTAAAGGAGAATGAATTGGCAGATTTCTTTTCCACATGGCTCGCGGGTAGCATCGGCTGCTGCTGTGACTGTTGGAGAAGTCTAATTCTGACGGTCACCGGGGAGCCATTCCATTCATCAACCCAGCCCACGATGCAAGGCCTTTGTAGCACCCCATTACTGCACCACCCGCATCGACGCAACACTGATCTGCCCACTGCGTTGATCGATTAATCCCGTCTCCGGGCTTCGCCTCCACAGCATTTGGCTCCTCGTGCCCCTCGAAAGGGAGCGCAAGCCCCTGGCATGCCTCCATGAGGCCAGCATGGTTCCCATCGGTGGAGAAGCCGCAAGTGCCGATCATGCTGTGGAAGCTGGCCGGGGCGGATCCATGGCTTGCAGCTTCTCCGAGGCCTGGATTCCCTCCACCCAAAGGGAGTTGATTCCTGATGAGGACGGCCCCAAGCTTGCCATCCATGAGATCAAGCCCATCCGTAGTGTTGTCGAGCATCAGGTCGTACTCGCACTCCATGAAATCAATGTTCCGACAAGTGTTGGTGAATATTGATTCAAGATGCGGTAATTGCACCAGAGGGAAGGGTTGGCGGAGGCAGCTGCTGGTTGCTTCTTTGAGCGACGAGGAAGCAGATGGATGCAACAGGTCGGCCGTCTTTTTAGCACCCGAGCGCTTGGTCTTTCGGCAGCCGCCGCCGACGGGCACATTTCTTAGGGTTCCGCCTTTAGTCCAATACCTCCTGCATGTTTTGCAGAAGTACCTTGGCTGGGAGAGGCTGTAGTTGTTGTAGTAGCAGAACTTGGTATGAGTGGAGTCACATCTGGGACACTTGAGAGCTTGGTCGAGCTGCGGCCGCAGCCTTTCCTCCATTACCGGCGGCGGCCTTGAGCATGACATCACTTCACTGGATGGGGAGGAGGAATCCATCCCGCTGTCGTCCTGAACAACGCCCTGCATTAATTGTGATGATCGTAATCATCTTGAGTCTGTGACGTGTGAATTGTGGTTGCGGAACGACAACCTTCGGACATGCACTTGGGTGTAAAGAGAAACACATATTTGTGACAGTCATATCGACATGACGATCACCAAGTTGAGGAACATGTTTTGCCAAAGTGCTTCTTATCATTCCGGCTAATATAGTGAATGCATTGTGCTTTCCGAATTAGAAGCCAAGAAGTGAAAGCAAGACGACCAGTGTCATAAATTTTCAGTAATCAGAATTACACAGCGGTTTCGTCCATCATATGAAAAATAATAAGGAAAAAGGCATGGAAACATTCATCGATGAAGAGATTCTAAACCAGAAAAGGGGTTTTCTCGTTCATGTCACAGACATGTTGATCTAAAACATGCATCATGGCTTAATGACTTGCCTTTAGCCAGTCGGAGGACTCCATAAAAATTTGCATGGAAGGACTTGCCATTATCAAAGCGAAGAGGAACCAAAGCAGCCAAGACAATAATAGGTCGAGAAAGAAGAGGTGGAATTAGGTAGTCCAGTTACACGGCTGGGGACGAGACTCAAGATAAGATCGATTGAGCGGCAGAATAGGGGCGATGGGGGGTTGGTTTGGGAGGGTCGTAAGGACTAGTATATGAAGGGAGAAAAGATGCGGAGCAGCAGCGACCGAGCTACACCGCTTGTGGGGACACACCTTGTCGGAGACCCAAGTCCAAAGCTTCTTCCATCGGCTACAAAAGACTCAGCTGCCTACCTCTGGAGGATTTCGGTGTCTCGATAAACGCAAGACCAGAGACTTTGTGTGTGTGTGTGTGTGTGTATGTGCGCGCGCGTACATAATTAATAGAAAAAGTGAGCTCTCACGAGAACGAGAGCAATGATCCAAAGGAATGCAAGGATCTTCTATGCTGCTAGACGAAAGAAAGAAAGAAAGATCCAATTGCAGTTTGCGCTGCTTATGTTGCAGTTTTCACTCATCATCTGGAGAGGAAGGCAACCAAACCAAACCAAACCAAACCGAACCGAACCGAGCATGCGTTCCTCCCTGTCTGCACGTATGTCGTTCAACCAACCTGTGCACAGATTTAGGATTCAGGCTGGCGACAACCATCCACTTAATTTTACTTCCTCCATCAATCAACATCATTAATTTTCTTCTTCTTCTTCTTATCCCTCATCCGCGGGCGTGTTAGACCAATGAGAAATGCTTTGCAGAAAGCAAAGCAATTAGTATCACTCTCATTTTGATCGTTGTTTACGGTTGCCATATCTTCTTCGCTCCATAAATTACTGCCATCCCATAGCGATACTAACGCTGATGTATACGTATTGCCTTGGCCACGCTGATTTGGTATCGCTTGGCCGTCGGCTCGAGGAGCTGAGCCGTCAACCATAAGGTGGAAGAATCTGAACACATGTCAGAAGGTGTGCGGTGGCAGTAGAATATTTAGGTCATCGGGAAAGAGGAGTGGCAAACCGAAAGCTCACTCCACGGCGTGGCCCCACCCCACCCCACCCACACCCACCTCCTTCTCGTTCTCCCGCTCTAAGTGGACCCCAGACTCCCTTCTTTCTTCTACTTTCTCGCTCTCCACCCACAAGCAAAGAATCGATGCCCTTCCTCCCTCCCCCCTTCCCTTCGGACGGGACCTTCATGTGACAGGCAGCAGAGCCGGGTCCACTGCTGTTGTTTGCTGTGCGCTGACGGTGAAGTGCTTCTATCTGTTGGACCATACGGCGCTTTGCCATCGTCGCGCACATCGAGCTGTCTCGGGCGACGCACGCACATAGGCGAAAGTCTCGGTCGGCGCATGAAGAGGCCCCGTCGTCGTCGTCCCTTCCCACTCGCCCGCCGGCCCGTATGGCTGTCTGCTCTTCCGGACGGATACACCTCGGGGCGATTCAGCCATCGTGTTCAAGTGCAAGGTCAACCCACAGCCCGGGCTTGAATTGACCCGGTCAACATTAAAGGCCAGGCCCAAGTTGATGTCTCGACCAAACCCAGACCAAATATCAAACTATACCGGGCCTGCTGCACGTTACGAAACCGTTCATGAACATTAAGCATTGATTAAGCCCATGGAGGTCTTTTTGTACTTCAGGCTGTTGGGCTCAATGTTTGTATGTTAGCCCATGGAGGTCTTGTTTATCCTACCTCCGCCTATATATATAAAGGGGCGGCTAGGGTTTCTCCCACGCTCCGCCGCACTTGTATCCTTCACGTGCCAGAGAGGAGAGAGGCCGGCGATCTTCGGCCACCAGCAAGATGGGGTGGGGGTTCTACCATATGAAAATATGTTCTTACCTACATCGTCGTTTCCCGATGCTATGTTTGACTTGGATTGTTCCATGTTGTGTGCCCCTTGTTTGTCAGGAATTCTCGATATGTTCCCTCTGAGTTTGCTTACCTTCCCCCTCCCATTTTTGTTGGTTTTTTTGTAATGTTGGTATTCAAGACCTTATTATGGAAGCCTGAGATTTTGAACCCGGATCTCGTACTGTTTGAACTCGGATTGTATTGTTTGTATTCAAGACCTTATTGTATTGTTTGTATTCAAGAACTTTTTGTTGCAGTTTACAGTCAGGATTTTGAACCCGGATCTCGTGCTTTCGGTTCTTTAGGTTGTTAGATATGTTAGAGACTTAGGGAATACATTGAAATCGGATCGTGACTTTATGAAAATAGATTTTGACGAGTTGATGAGCGATGGATTACTCTTGGATTTATGGATGAATGTCGAAAGCTGTATCTTACCTTACTATTCTAAAGACACTTCTTTTGCTAAGTGCAAATATCAAAAAAAATTCATTATGCTTCCATTTGTTTTGAAATTTAGTGCTGGAACTTGTCGATTCTGGATAATTTCTGAATATATGAGTGCAAATTAATTGCTATAGGTCTGCTCTCGCGTCATGTTACGATGATTTTCATGGGAAGCCAATGATGACCGATAAAGGATAGATACTGGGAGTCTATTGTGGAGATCCATCGATTAGCTTCCCATTCGTCTCGAGTCTTGCTGTATTCATGTTTTATTTGGTTGCCTTGCATCTGACGTCTGTCCTTAAACACAAGCTCATGTGAAAGTGAGCATTTTGCATCTTTCATGAAATTGAGTTTCTTTTATATATATTGTGGATTTAGCTTTTTTTTTTCCTAATCATTTCTCTGAAGATATGTTTGGAGTCCATAATCAGCTTTAGCTACCGTTTCTCATTGATGTTTGTTTCTTCTTGAATCTGCTAGCGCAACATGTCACTTGTTCATACTGCAAATTTGCAGCTTGTAAAAGAAATGCGTTCCTTTTTGTTGTCTTTTGTCTTGTTGACTGATTCGTTACTCTTAACTATTGTTGAGACCTCATGTGTTGTAACTGTTAGTTACCTGGCGCTACCTGTATCGACAGATTCGATCAGTTCGGAAGGAAGGGCGAGTTATTCATCTTTATTTTTGTTGCAAATAAGAATTCTACTTATCTTAGACATGGCCATCTAGATTCAGTTTTTATTCTTCCAAGTTAAGAAATATGCTGTTCTAGTTTGAATCTTTATTACGAGACATGCTTATCTGTACGAAATTTGTCTTTGCTTTCGGTGTGCTAGCTGGTTCTCCAGTTTCTGGTGCCTTACAATTGTAATAGAGATGATAAGAAATATGAACCAAAGAACATTTGGAGAACTTGCTTGATTGAACATGAATAATTTATTATCTACATATCACAGGAAGACCCGTGGTATGGGAGCTGGGCGTAAGCTCAAAACTCACAGGAGGCGGCAGAGGTGGGCGGACAAAGCATACAAGAAAAGTCATCTCGGAAATGAGTGGAAGAAACCTTTTGCTGGTTCTTCACATGCCAAGGGTATTGTCCTTGAAAAGATGTAAGCTATATGATGGTTAATCAGAGTCATTAATATTGTGTTGCTCATGTTCGGTTGGAGGATTGACACGCCTCTTGACTCTTGTAGAGGCATCGAAGCTAAGCAGCCCAACTCCGCCATCCGAAAGTGTGCTAGAGTTCAATTGATCAAGAACGGAAAGAAAATTGCAGCCTTTGTTCCGAACGATGGTTGCTTAAATTTCATCGAAGAAAATGTAAGTGGTGGTTTGATTTGTCTTAGACTTTTTGTATGTGCCAGTGAGCCGTCCAAGGATTGATTTCTTGGTAGCAAAGGTACCTGCATGCACCAGATATTGCTGCTGGTGCGAGTAACTTCTGCTGTTGATTTGCATTTGTTTTCGCAGGACGAAGTCTTGATCGCTGGTTTTGGACGGAAGGGACACTTGCTGGTGCGAGTAACTTCTGCTGTTGATTTGCATTTTTTTCGCAGGACGAAGTCTGGATCGCTGGTTTTGGACGGAAGGGACACGCGGTGGGTGATATTCCAGGAGTGCGGTTCAAGGTGGTGAAGGTTTCGGGTGTGTCGCTGTTGGCGCTATTCAAGGAAAAGAAGGAGAAGCCTCGATCTTAACAATAATAATTGCTTTACTGGGGTTTCCAGATGAATCCAGTCGGCCCATTTGCTTGACTCTTGTCATTCAGCACTTTTTCCCTAGTCGGGTCTTGCGAGGTATAATTCCGTATTAGATTATGCTCCCTCTCTGTGTGAAAGTGCTGTTTGCATTAGCGTTTTAACTACTGAATCACACGGGCTATGCTATTTTTATTGAACCGATGACTTTATGTTGTTATGGAGATAATCTGGCCGTTGCTAATCCCGTCGTGACAGCAGCAACCCCAGGAAATATACTATATGTTGTTATTCTACGAGGTGTCAGTCATTAATAGCATAAGCATTGCGATGGCTAACACCACCATACAATGCGTCGTGTCTGTAGCATATGTAATCGCAACCGATTAAGGCGCCTAATGTAATTGCAGCCAAAGAGAAAGATGGGGAAGGTCGAACCCAATTGCAGACTCATCGTCCATTCGCTTGCCAAATGTTGCCCGCTCCTTTGCCCACGTAAGATAGGCCGAGGCCTCGTTCTGTTCATGCAAATGTCCATTTGGCGTGATCCCGCACAAATGCAACGCAACGGATTCGGAATTATATAATAGGGGGAGCGGAGAGAGAGCGACTGGGGAGGATCGCCTCTCTCTCTCTCTCTCTCTCTCTCTCTCTCTCTCTCTCTCTCCGACCCACGGTCTCCTTGAGACTGATGTCAACATTGATCGTTTCTGCGCCGAGGGTTCAAGCGTCGTCAGCCCCTCGTCGTTGTTGTCGGTCTCCCCTGCTTCCTCCGACAAGCCCATGTGATTCTTGATCAACAAGTGTGACGCCATCGCCCTCTGGGCGTACCCTTGCAGCGGCGCGTTTGGATCCTGACTTGTGGTTTTGATTCTTGGTTCTCTTTTCCGTGTACGTTTTCGCTTCATGGTCTTTTACGTTCCTTCAGGTCCGATTTGTAGATCTTCGCGGACATCGTTGGACTCTACGATCTGCTTTCCCCTACTTCAAAAGTTTCTTTAGGTTCAAAACTAGGGTTAAAGTTCTGATCTGGTCGTGTTCTGATGTTGAGGTTCTTGGGCCTGAAATGCGTTTGCAGGTATCGACAGCCAGACTAGCTATATACCAGATGCGAAGTACGGAGTGAATTCTGGTGCTTCTAGTTTTCCTCGGTTTGATTTATCCTATCATATGGTTTTTGTCTTTCATGGCAACAAAATACAGTGGGTTTCTTGAGAGCATGATTCATTGTGATCTCATAAATTTATGTTATGTTGCTACATATATTGGCAAAATATTGACAAAATATTTACGGTTCTACTAAGATGAAACTCCATGAAGAATGAACGGAAAAAAGTGCCCAGTGATGTTTGATAAAATGTGTGAAATGTTCATGGGAGTCACTGCTTTTGTGAAATTCTTAAAATTCTTGTTTATATTCTTGTTTCCTTGCCGTTGCTACGTTTATGTTTTGATTTTGATTGAAATCCCTCTCATCTTTATTATTGAGATCAGTTTGACCAAGGTTGATAAATTCTTTGTTTGTTTGAGAGGGAAATTACAGAATGAACGCATAGCAGATAGAAACAGCGTATGTGTCAACAATATGAATTTGTATGGACTTGTAGGAGCTTATTCATTCCTTTTCTTTCTTTATAATATATACACTAAAATTTAATTAGTAGATGATACTACTTTTGACGGAAGCTGCATCAAGGTTGCAATGTGTTTCTTTTCTTGCAAATGGACTTGAGTAAATGCAACCTTGATTTCAAGGCCTTAAATTGTAGGTGTTATTCGATAACCAAAAGGTTAATAAGCATTAGTCAAATTGAAATTGCTGAGTATATTTACATTTTTCTTAAAAGTAAACGTTGGGTTATTAACATGGAGAGTGACAGTGCAAAGTTGGGGGTATGTCGAATGACCTAAAAACATGAATGAAAAGCTAGCATCGCTGAGATGAGAATGTTGAGATTGATGTATTGAGTTGATAAAAATGATAGCTATGGATGTTCTGGTCAAAGGACATGAGCTGATTAGAGGTCGCAGGTTGAGTGTAGAGAAACATTTAAGAAGGTTTTATTAGAAACAATACTAAGATATCCAAATGCATTTTGATTTTATCAGAAATATGCATTGCGAGAGTGGAGATCACTCAAAGTTGTTTAAGCAGCGGATGCATTTCCTCGAGCATTGTAAGCTTGGATCCGTTATAAAAGCTCTTCTTTAGAGCACACAATCCAGTCGATGGACTTGGTTCTTTATATTAATTTTTGCAAGATACAGAGGAAACCTCTGTAATTTCGTCATACACCAATTTGCATTATGCAGCACTTTTGAATGGTCGAAATAATCAGCATTTTATTTTTTTAAACAAGAACAAGCTTGGAAGTTTTGTATTCTTCATAGCTCAATGCAGTTAATAAACCTGCTCTGTGAAATGTTGTCTACAAGATGAAAAAACTTGGTTGTATTCGTTTAACTTGCTCGTGCACTACCTTGAACTTGATATATGATAGCATGGACATGAGTAAAAATTTAGATGTCTCGATATGTATTTGTTTTCCATTTTGTAACATTCACAACAACTGATAAATCTGTTTTGTGGCTCATCGTCGACAGAGACACATGAACAAGCTTTATTGGAGTAGTAGATATTTAAATGGTGAGAGGGAAAAAGAATGTAGATCGGGGTGAAGTACGTTCCGATACATCATTGTTGATTCTGCCTTTGTTTTGTTTGTTATCCTTTTCAGGTGGTGATACTATGGTTGCTTATCCAATTTTGTTCACACGGAAGGAATGAGCTCAGAAAAGCTTTAGTAGATTATTATTGTATTGGAAACTTTTAAATTGTGATTGGTCCATTTTTCTGGCCTGTCACCTTTTGGTGCTTAAAAAGTTGAAATGTCAAGCCATTGGAGGGGATCATTATCATTGGTCATATCTGATGTTGGTGCTTAAAAAGTTAAAATGTCAAGCCATTGGAGGGGATCATTATCATTGGTCATATCTGATGTCATTGAAATTACGGCCATACTGCAATCAGGTTTTTTTTTCTTCGAGTTTTTTCGTTGTTGCCTTTCTTGTTATTTTCTTTTATCTAACTAAGATGGATGAATATTTCCTTGATCTTTATATAAATGTTCAGAGAAGAAAGTTATGGTGGCGTGAGAGTTGTTTTGCAGTTGCTTGAAACTTCAACCTACCCGAGGACTGAAACAGGTGTCTTTTATTTATTACCCACTTGCTGTCCAATTTTACTATGATACGTACTTGCATTGACAAATTTTATGCATATATGCAAACAACGGTGGTGGGCATTGACGTACGTGACGACTTGTATATTTGCATTGCATTGTATGTAATTTATGTGATATTCTCCTGATTTATGTTGTCAATGGATTTGCTTAATTTTCGGATTTTGCTCTTTGCTATTTATGAAAAAATAGAAGTATTAGAATTCTTCATGATAAACTAACAGGCTTCGATTGACCTTTTGGAGATGATGTTAGTCGAGATGCGACGTCCATCTATTTTCAGTAATATTTAGTCTATAAATAATTAATTCCATATCAACTCAAAAAAAGACGGGATGTTGCAATTTGATGCATTTTCTTGTGAAGAAAAAGGAAAAAAGTGCGGGCGCGGACGAATAGGTGAGGAGGATGGCTGCCTGCGTCGGTCGGGTCGGGTCGGGTCGGGTCGGGAAGGCCAGAATGGTTTTGTTTTGGTGTCCAAATCCTCTAGATTTAGAGCTGCGGTGAGCGGGTTCTAGTCGTAAGCCGGCTTCCTATTGGGCAATTTATCTAACGCTTACCTCTGACCGTCATTCCCGAAAGTGCCTTTCCGGTGGGTAGAAAGCGCCACCGCCATCGACTCCCACTTCTCCCCGGTGCCCGACGTCTCGGATGCCTCCGGTAAAAGACACACAAGGACGTGGAGAAGTAGGGAAAGACGGAAGAAGGAAGAAAGGAGGAAGGTTGCCGAGGAAGAGGAAATGAAATGAGTTGCCGAGGAAGAGGAAATGAAATGAACACGATGAGAAGGATGAATGGACAAGGAAGAAAGGAGGAAGGTTGCCGAGGAAGAGGAAATGAAATGAACACGATGAGAAGGATGAATGGACAAGGAAGAAAGGAGGAAGGTTGCCGAGGAAGAGGAAATGAAATGAACACGATGAGAAGGATGAATGGACAAGGAAGAAAGGAGGAAGGTTGCCGAGGAAGAGGAAATGAAATGAACACGATGAGAAGGATGAATGGACAAGGAAGAAAGGAGGAAGGTTGCCGAGGAAGAGGAAATGAAATGAACACGATGAGAAGGATGAATGGACAAGGAAGAAAGGAGGAAGGTTGCCGAGGAAGAGGAAATGAAATGAACACGATGAGAAGGATGAATGGACAAGGAAGAAAGGAGGAAGGTTGCCGAGGAAGAGGAAATGAAATGAACACGATGAGAAGGATGAATGGACAAGGAAGAAAGGAGGAAGGTTGCCGAGGAAGAGGAAGAAAGGGAAGGTTGCCGAGGAAGAGGAAATGAAATGAACACGATAGAGGAAGGAAGGAAGGAAGGGGAAAGCTGTCCGTGCAGGGACAAGGAGCTGACCGAGAAGGAACAAAATCCTAATAGAACCGATGTCGAAACCAAATCTTCCCCATCCTCCTCCTCCTCCTCTTGTGGCCGCCTTCCTCCTCAATTGGGTCGGTCCAGCCGACGCGCTCCTCCCTCCCCGCCGCCGCTCCTCCGTCACTCGGGTCGGGTTGAGATTGGTTCAAAACGAGTTGGGCCGGATCCTATACCCATTAACTCGAGTTAAACAGCACGCTTACGACGACCGTTCCGTGAACTTACCGCTAGCATAACGGACGGCAAAGAGGCCCAAATATTTTTTTTTGGCCCTCAAACTCTTGAAATCTGACGTTGTTCCTTTCACCCGTGGTGACCGGAACCCAGAGCTCAAATAGGCCCATTCAACCTCCCGCATGCCCAGTCTCGTTGATGGGCCCCTTAGTTATGGCTTCCAAGGTTCAGCAGACCGTCCGGTGGACTCACCGCGTGCGGAACCGACGATGAAGTGGGCCAAGAAATAATTTTTTGACGCCAAATCCTTAAAGTTTGGTTTGTTGCTATCACCTGCGGTGACCAGAATCTCAGAATTAAGCCGGCCCAGCCCACCTTCCGCTGGGCCCAGCTTCGTTAGTGAGCCACCGTGGTTATGACCTTTCAGGTTCAGCACTCCGTCCCGTGAACTTACCGCGTAAGGAACTGACGACGAAGTCCCAGAAAAAAAAAATTTTTTGTCCTCAAACCCTCGAGTTCCGTGATCGTAACTCTTACTTGCGGTGACCGGAATCTAAAATTTAAGCCGGCCCAAATAACCCACATGTTTATTGAGCGACCCGGCAGTGACCCATAAAAGATGGAATCCGGTCACCCCGGCAAGAATAAGCACGCGAACAATAACTTATTTGACGCCAGAAAATATTTTTTGGGGCTCTTTGTCTCCGAACCGGTGTGCGGTAAGCTTAGAGACGGTGTTTGTATCCACCTTTTTTATGGGTAATCGGACCCGTTGTGTGCGCAGTAGCAGTGGCGATCGGAACGGAGGGAGAAGAGGAGGCTTTTGAACTGGGAGTTTCTTCCCGCTCCTTCTCCCCCTTCTTCTGTTTTGATGCCGGTTGTGGTCGCTGGCCTCTAGGATTCCACTCGGTAAGCTCTGCTAGCCATCGACTTCCGCGAAGAAACCGCCCGAGGAGATGCTCTGCCACCCATCGCCGTGCATTGTAGTCCGTGCATCAAATCAAGGCCCACCCAACCCATACGTGCACCATACAGATAGTGGGTACGAACACCATACGTGCGCTTACCATACATCAGTCGACGTCAAAACCCCCGAAATTTTCTGTTTTTGTATGTCCTTATTCCTACCAAAGGTGACCGGAATCTAAAACCCATCACCGAAATGGCCATTATTATTGTCACCTTGATGCTCGGCCGTGTTCATCACGTGTCAGCGTGCCCGCCATCGACTCCCACTCTGCCCCCGTGCCTGCCATCTTAGACGTCACCGACAAAAGACACAGAAGGAGGTGGAGAAGTAGGGAAAGGCGGCAGAAGGAAGAAGGGAGGAAGATTGACGAGGAAGAAGAATGGAAATGAACACGACGAGAAGGATGAATGGAGAAGGAAGGAGAAATCTGTCCATGCAGGGACAAGGAGCTGACCGAGATGCAACAAATTCCTAATTGAACCGATGTCGAACCCAAATCTTCCTTCTCCTCCTCCTCCTCTGATGGCCGCCTTCCTCCTCAACTAGCTCAGCCCAGCCCAACATCGCCGCCAGCCGACGCCTTCCTCCCTTCCGGCAGCCGCTCCTCCCTCACCCGCGTCGGGTTGGGATTGGTTCAAAACGAGTTGGACCGGGTTGTATACCCATTAACTCTCAGTTAAACAGATCCATGAAGCGCGGTTACGACGACCATTTGGTGCACTTACCGCTTGCAGAACGGCGACAAAGAGGCCCAAAATTTTTTTTTTTGGTCCTCAAACCCTTGAAATCCAACGTTGTTACTTTCACCTCTTGTGATCGGAACCTAAAGCTTACGTAAGCCCATACAACCTCCTGCATGCGCAGTCTCGTTGATGGGCCCCTTAATTATGGCTTCCAAGGTTCAGCACACCGTCCGGTGGACTCACTGCGTGCGGAACCGACGATGAAGTGGGCCAAAAAGAAAAATTTTCCTCCAAACCCTTAAAATTTGCTGTTGTTGCTGTCACCTGCGGTAACCAGAATCTCAAAATTAAGCGGGCCCATCCTAACTTCCGCCAGGCCCAGCTTAGTTGAGGAGGGCCCGTAGTTATGACATTTCAGGTTCAGCACACCGTCCAGTGACCTTACCGAGTAAGGAACTGAAGACGAAGTGGCCCAAAAAAATTTTTTTTGCCCTCAAACCCTTGGGTTTCGCCGTCGTAACTCTTACCTACGGTGATCGGCATCTAAAGTTTAAGACGGCCCAAATAACCCACAAGATAGGCAAATTAAAGATGGAATCCGGTCACCTTAAGTAAGAATAAGCAGACCAGATTTGACGCCTGAAAATTTTTTTTGGGGCCTCTTTCTCTCTGAACTGGTGTGCGGTACGCTGACGATATGGTGATTGTATCCACCATTTTATGGGTAGGAGCCCGACACGGCGGCCTGATTCCGCCTAAACTAAAAAGGCCAACCCATTATATGGGTAATCCGACCCGTTGTGGGCGAAATATGCTACCCTGCCTCATCAACAATCTAAAGCAGAAATAATAATAATAACAACAATCTCTCTCTCTCTCTCTCTCTCTCTCTCTCACTCACACACACACACACACTTCCCTTTCCTTCCAGCCTTCTACAATGCCCTCCATACTTTTTCTCTTCCCTTCCAGCCTTATACTATTCCCAAATTCAATAACCAAACATAGACAAAATATCAAGACACATACACACACACTTATTCACAAATTCAATAACAAAACATAGACAAAATATCAACACACACACTCGCTCTCTCTCTCTCTCTCTTTCTCTCTCTCTTATTCCCAAATTCAATAACCAAACATAGACAAAATATTAAGACACACACATACACTCTTATTCCCAAATTCAATAACCAAACATAGACAAAATATCAACACACACACATGACAAGTATGCTCAATTATATATATTTTTGTTTTTCTCCTCCTTTTTTTCTTTAGTACTAACATCACGAAGATTGTCAATCAAACATAGACAAAATATCAACACACACACACACATGACAAGTATGCTCAAATAGATATATTTTTGCTTTTCTCCTCCTTTTTTTCTTTAGTACTAACATCACGAAGATCATCAGTCACCACCTTCCTCATAATTACTATTCCACATATCAATGCTACCATCATTTGTTCTTCCACCGTGCCCATGTGAAGTGAACTGACTGTCTGGCTGTGTCTCTGCATCACTATCCTTTCCAAGCAAATCAACATTATCCTCATTAGCAATTCCATCATGATCGTTGAGGTAAAAATCTCCTGCAGCATCTTTCCATCAGAGTATTCCATGTCATCAATCTCCCCTCTTCTTCACTATCATCACTTGCAAGCGACAAAAGATCATCTGTGCCCAAATCACTTCGTGCGGCCTTTCTCATTAAGACTTTGGCTTCTTCAATGTGCATGTTCTGCTCATGTAGAATCTATGGAAGACATCTTCTGGGAGGCAATTCATCCCCTGCTAGCTGTAGAATCTCATCGCCATTTAGATGATGCTCATGTCGATTTACAAAAAAGCTAAAGTTCAGCTTGGTTGCTTGAATTTCAATGTCCGTGCAATAACTGTATAAAACACATACAATTAATTATATGAGACATAAGAACCACAAAAGATAGGCAAATTAAAGGATCAACACAAAAGGTTGAAACCTGAAAGTACTTAGTAGCTAATGGTGGGCATGGATCACCCTGCCTGGATACCCTGCTGTCACAGTATGCGTTACCAACCAACAAATGTCCCAGGCTAGAGCAACAGTTCTGGCAAAAATATAGTATATCTAGCCTGGTAATTTAATAAAAAGTTTGAGTTCAATTATTGAGTTGAATTTAAATAATAAGCCACAGCTAATTTGTGTTATTCATGAATAACAAGCTAAGAGAACTTCGCCTATTAATCAAAGTGACAACTGATTTATCTGGGTGGAGGGCAATGGTTTCAATCTAAGTTGATAATCATTTGGCTTGAGTGGACCAAGCCAAATTAGATATGATTTTTTATCTAATCTGAACTATATCTAACAAGTTCAATAGGACAGGATTTAAACCATGGAGCTCCATTGGCTAGATTTATGAATGACAAAGACAATAGGGGTAATGACATGTATGTTTAGGTTATCTTGAATGGTACTAATATTTTCTAGGTTCAAGATTGATTATGAATGTGACCTTTTGCAGGCATATATTATGGTATGTATTAGTTTACTAGTCTATTCAGTCTGGCGACTCTCTGACCTTGCCAATGCATGTTAAAAGTTGGCATATTCTAGAAGTAGTTTCTTTGGGCTCTCACAGAGGATAAGTGTGTTGCATAGCCCAATGTGATTAAATATCAATTCTGAACCTTGTTATAGAGATAAATGTGGCCGAAATCATTGGGACTTCTCTGATACCCATTTGATATGTTATTGCTTGTGTTTTTAGATAGTAAATGCACTCAAAATATAGTAGAATCTAGTCGAACTTGATTGTACTAACAACTGTTTTATAAATTTTGTAATTAAAAAAACAACTGTTGTCTAAATCTTTAACAATAGTGAACTAAAAAAGGTGACATTGATTTCTGCAATAATTCTGAAAATAATGTAACATATGCGTAGGCAAATATGAATTCTGGCCTTGCATTCCATGGGGTGCTTGGTCCTTAATTGCACTGGCGCAATAAAATTTAGCGGTATTTGAGCTGTAACTATGATATAGTGGTAATGAAAACTATGCTATATAAAGAGGTAGATATAAGAAATTTAAGAAGCATTTGTTTGCATTTGAAGATTTATTCTTCTTGTGTCTTTAATCCAAGGTCTGCCATACCGGGCAGTACGTACCAGTCCGACAGGCTATCGGTACGCGGATCGCCCGCTACCGGGCGGTACACCCAAAAACCCCCCGTAACGGACAATACGGGGTAATATTGGGCGGTAACGGTCAAAATTTCAACCGTTACCGCCCGACACCACTCGGTACTGCCCGGTACCACTCGGTAATGGTCGAAATCGACCGTTCCCGCACTGTAGCAGTGGTACAGTGCTCCAACAGTCAATTTGACCATTAGAGCCCTTTCTCCTCCTATTTAAACCATTCTTCTCTCCCTTATTTCATTATACTCTCTTAAACTCTCTCTCAAACTTTTTTTTTCTCTCATAAACTCTATAAAACAATGATTTGTGAATTCAATCGAGGCTAATTTGGGAAGATTAAGAGGAAGAACTTTCTAATCAAAAGGTATGTATTCGTTTTCTTTAATTAGAGAGTAATTAAGATATTTAAGATTATGGTCATCTTTCTCTAAGCAACAGCATGATACAGAACAACACCAATATATGCCTCCAGAGCTGCCTCAGACAAATATGACTCATGACGATTAATCTACGATCAACACCACATTGATGCATCAATGACATACGGTGTATCAATACACTATGTCATAGGATTAATTTCATGATTGGGTTCAACAAACGTATCATATTGATATTGATATGTATCGGATCGAGGACCCCGATCTACCACCCGTGGAGGCCCGTCGTTTGTTTTGGTGGTAGAATCAACAATCAGGTATATCAAGATATGTGATTATTTAATTCATTTGAATTTTAGAGTTTATATTGTAATAAAATAGTCTAACAATTCAACTGAGTTTTCTGTAGATATTTCAATCTATAACGGGCTGAAATATGAACCTCGAACAAGACTATCTCAAAGCCCGAAAAAGATATGTGATACCATTCTTACCTAATTTACATTGATTTTGCTAAACTTATACTATTACTATATTTATTTGTAACTTAAAAACTCTATCCTAATTTTTTTTTAATTTTCAGATATTTTCGAAGGGTTAAATCGGTGAAATCAAGTGTACCGCTCGGTACACCGTACCATACCGAGCCCGGGTTGAAACGTTGATACGGTACGGTACGACGAACCTTGCTTTAATCTTTATATTTTGTTTAGAGGTCAAAGAGAAAAAGAATGCCATCAGTAGAGATGACAATCCCTCGGGTTCTCATCAGGGTTAGAGCTCAGGTGAGTAAAAAAATAAAATATTCAGTAATCAACTTGTAAAAAATATAACACAAAACAGGTAATATGCAAGCACTGAATAAATTACATGTTGCACCATCAGGAGAGAAGAGATATCCCTCAGCTTCTCATCAGGGTTATAGATCAGTTGGCTAAACAAAGAGACAAAATACTCAGCAATCAACTAATTAAGTATATCTTTCTTATGAATCTTAATAATCCTTTCTAAGAAAATTAAAATGATAAAGTTAGATTTGTACATATTCTATTGGTCAAAATAATATAGCACTCCCAAAATGAAAAAGCATATCTTTCTTGCATCTTCAAACAAATAATTCACTCCTGTGCATTCTGTTTGCTAGCTGCTTGAGGCTGCTCAAATCCAAATCCAAATTGAAACACGCAAAGCAAAAAAAATTCTTTCACCTATTTCATGCCTTTGTGCATTTGTGTTGCTAATTGCTATAACTATTCTTTTTGTGGAAAAACTTCTCTATGTTGTTTTCTATTCCTTGCTGTTTCTTGTTAAGATGCCTTGAGCAATAAAGACTTGTCTTGTCCCAAGTCCAGATCAAGTGATACAGCACAAAGCAAGTTGGTACACATTTCAAAACCGATAAGCAATTATCTTCTTCATCAATGAATAAGACTAGGGGATCATTCCTTGTCCTCCATGTGACCATGTCAGCCACGCACAGAACCATGAGACAAGAACAGAATTTGCTTATTTAGATGGTAATTGTGACTCTCATTTTTATCTGAAGTGCTTATATACTGTCACCTCCTTATATGTGTTATCAGCACTAGCCATGTTCAAGCAGAAGGTGTAAAACCATGGCAAAAAGCAGTGTTCGCAGCAACCATCAGCTGTTATGGTAGGTGCTAACCAAATGTGCTACTCTAATTTGTTAGAAGTTGCGGTGTCCAATGTGCTACCCAAATTTGTCAGAAGTTCTAGCGTCCAATCAGTTTCAATTTAGTGACTATTACAGTATGCTGATGCTTTTATATCATTATAAAAGCAAGGTTCATATTCTACATGTTCAAAACAACCTCCTGTTAAATATAAATGCAAACCAACAGTTAGTTTCATAACCATGAATATAATTACTAAGAACACAGTCAATGGAGAAAAGGAATATGCCACTTATATAAGGTTGTCGTCTGTCATCCTAAAACAAGATTAATTATGTCACTGCATGAATTTCGAATCCAAAAATAAAACTCAATGATTTTATGAGTTTCAGAGTGACTGAAAACAAATTGTTTAGGTTTGTTGTGTACGACATAGAAGGTTAATTTGCAAGTTGTACATTATTGAGACAAATTGATCCCCTTTGTGGATACACATTTGAACATCTGACAACATGCATAATTGAATCATAAATCTACCTTCTAATTGCTGTAGATATCGTTTATATTTGCAATTTCACAAACGACCACCAAAAGTACCTCGAACTAGTACTAGAACAGCTTTAGAAGACAAGTACAATCGAATAATCGTAATCTTTGTACCTATGCAAGATAAATGTGGTAGATCCATACGAGTCAAAACATGTTTGAGGTCATCGTATGATGGAAGCCCCGCAGCAATTTTTCAAGAGACTGTTACCGATTCAACCAACTTTTAGAAAGCGAAGGAAATATAATCGAATTTATATTCAGCGACCTAATAGAGCAACCTAGGAGACGATCTTGCCTACCAATCTTGCAGACCGTAATTTTCTCGCAAAGAAAACATCCAAACAACGAAACAAATAGGACCAACGAACCTGATTCATCAGATATATTACATATCAGATCACCGCTCTTCCACGTCCAACGTTTTCTTGGAAAAAGAACATCCAAACGACGGAGCAAAAAGAGAGCGCAAGCATCAAGAACTAGAGAAGGCTTTTTTTTTCTGTTTATTTTTGTTTTTGGAGAAATGGATACCACGAAGGAAGAGTCATTGGAACAGACACGATGAATCCGCCGTCGCCGATGCACAAGACCCTCATCCACCATTCGGCCATCGCAATCCAACTTTTCTAGGGTTAGGGTTTGTGATCGGGGGAAGGGGAAACAACTGTCGACGTTGAGGGAGAGGAATTTTGAGTGTTTGCACAACAGTCCCCAGAATCTTCTGTTTTCTTTATAGGATTTCTCACATTCTTTTATTTGTATAGAAGTAATTATTAGTATTATTATTATTATTATTATTATTATTATTATTATCACACGTCGCGTTGACTCCAAGTATCATTATGCCCCTCCTTCCAATGTACGACGTTGACTATAATTATCATGGCCATCCCTACCTCCAACGTAGGACGTTGACTCTTATTCTCAGGGCATCGCTACCTCCAACGTAAGACGAACTTTGGACATGACAAAATAGTCATCTAATCTAATGGGGAGTATTATGCAGCACACCACCAACTAGTCCTGTGGAGTCGTCAAGGATTCGATTGGAGAATAGCAAGCACAACAAGGAGCCTTCTCCGTCCGTTGTGCTTACCGTGGGACAATACTGTTTTTATTTTTTATCTGCATTATTATTATTATTATTATTATTATTATGGATTTGACCCTTCCCAACAGCATCGTCGCTTTACTCCATTCAATTATTTTTGTATTGACAGAAGAATCTTTGCACGGAATGTTAGTCACCACCTCCGGATTTGGGTTCTTAATTGGCCAGACATTAGTGAGGATTAGAGATGTTTTGGATGGGAGTGAATGAACCCAAAAGCAAAATGGTAGAAGATCCGACCTGTCGTCAGGTAATCTCGAGTGGGGTACTTCCTGCGGAAAGAAGTTGCCGTCTTACATCATGATGTATTCCACTTCCCACTTCTTGCGCTGGTGGTGGTGGTGGTGGCTGCCTCCGAGGTTGCTTTTCAGGGCAAGCCATCGGCAGAGGGAAACGACCGGAAGATGGCGAGCCACCTGTCTCTCGCTCTCAGCCATCTTCTTCGTTCTCCCTTTTTCTTGCTCTTCTCCCTCTCTCTGCTCGCGTACTTGGTCGTCCGAGCGTTGAGGGTGACAGGAAACTCCCGGAGGGCGATAGAGGCGGCCTCTCCTCCGGGGACCACTGGACTTCCTCTGATCGGGGAGACACCGGCATTCCTAGCGGCCAACCACAGCGGCAGGGGTGTTTACGACTTCGTCAGGGCACGCCATCTACGGTGATCTCCAACCCCTCGAAATCACATCGAGCTTGGTGTTATTCTTTCATCTCATACTTGCAAAGCATCACCACGGTATATGATTTTTGCCAGAGAGCATAGCAGAGAAGCAGCTATTATTATTCTGTGGGCCTGCTTCTGCCGATCGAATCTTAGGGGTCTCTCTTCGGTCCTTGTCACTTTGTTGTTTGATAGCTCGGTGAGATCGGTGAGGAGGTAGCTAGTGGGGATTTACAGTTTAACTAAGTGGAAAAACAAAGAGATAAAAAATGTTCTTCCTTTGCCTCTTTCTTTGTGATTTCGAACACTGTAGGTACTAAATTATTGTAATTCGGCAAACACATCCATACATGCACCCCAATCTGACTTCCTGATCTAGTTAAACCCACTCATGGGATGAACTATGTTCTGAGATTTTGGCATAAACATGCAGATACGAAGAATAGATGCGCCCTCCTCAATTCGCTACATGATTTGCCCTTGACTGGTTATTCGCAACTCAATTCTGCTTTGCAGAAACTGCATATTAGCTGCTCCTCATAAGATGCCTTTTTGCAAGATGAGCTGTAGATGCTCTGGGTTTAAGCCACCTATGCCCTGGCCGATAATACTACTAGATTTACGTTTGTCTGTGTTTTCTCCACAGGTACGGAGAGTGTTTCAAAACCAATATACTTGGACGCACCCATGTTTTTGTGTCAAGCATTGTAGCCGTTCGGACACTCCTCGGTCATGAGTCTCCTGATTTCTCAAAGAGGTATATAAGGTCAATAACGGAGCTCGTGGGAGATCAAAGTTTGCTTTGTGCATCTCACGAGCAACACAAGTTCATCCGTCGCCACATCTCCTGTCTGTTCAAATTAGACTCGATGGATTCAACAGTCAAGAAATTTGATGAATTGGTCATTCATACTTTGCGCGGTTGGGAGCAGAAAGATACTGTCCTGGTGCTTAGCGATGCTATGAAGGTAGCTATCACCTGGTTTGAGCAATCCACAAACTCTTGAATTATTTGACAAGTTTAATCCTGTGAAACCTTTTCTTTGAATGATTCTTAATTTCAGATTACGTTCAATGCGATCTGTAAGATGCTCATAAGCACAGAGGACGAGCACCAGCTAGAAATTCTAAGAAATGATGTTTCTGAAGTAAGCGAAGCGATGCTAGCCTTGCCTTTGAAATTTCCAGGGACTAGATTCTACAGGGGTCTCAAGGTAAATTCGTTCTTGGAACAACACTTTTGAGAATAAGAAAGAGGTATATTATTAACATGAGAGGTATGAATTGACGAGGCAGGCCAGGAGAAGGATAATGAATAAACTAAGAAAAATGATAGATTTAAGGAAAAGGGGATCAGAGTGCCATGAAGACTTCTTACAAGGCCTTGTAAGAGATGAATCACACGGTAATGAGCCATTGACCGATGACCAAATCCTGGATAATATCTTGACACTGATAATTGCAGGTGTGCTTGAAACACTTCCTAAGTTTCACGGTGAACAAATGTGTATAAGGAAGATGCGGGAATTCCCTAACTAGTTTTATGTGCAGGTCAGGTAACAACAGCAAGTTCAATAGCTTGGATGGTCAAGTACTTGGATGAGAACCAAGAGGTCCAAGAAAAACTAAGAGTATGTAAAAGATCAATAAGTAGGGAACTAAAGTTGTTTGAAACTGTCTAATGCCGATGTGACTATATATTCTAATGCGGTATTTGCTGTACAGGCTTTACACTTGGAGCTAGCATTTACAAATTCTTTGTCACCTCTTGGATCTGAAGTTCTTAATGTTATGCCATATGCTCTTAAGGTGAGCTCACAGCCGCTTCTGAGTTTGCTGGTTGAAGATGCGACACTAGATATCAAAATTTATTCAAGTTATGCTACACAATCAGACAAATTTTCTGGTTCGTAGGTCTTTATGCATTTGCGGTTTTGCCTCAGATATGTGTCCTACCAATGCGAAGACTCTAAAGCTTTTTAACCATAAGAGTGCTCATACATGAGAATTCATTTTGACATATATATGGGATTTTCTAAGCTTATATTCACGTTTTATGTAGCCTGGCAAGAATAGCTTTGTGATTTGAATTCACTCGATGCACAGATTGTGAAGGAGACCTTGAGGATGGCAACAATTGTGTCTTGGTTTCCGAGAGTGGCACTGAAGGACTCTGAGATCGGAGGTATGTGGTGGACAAAGGCCCAATAGTAGATATGCTGGCCTGCTGCTAGAACAGAAAACCTTCGTTTGTTTTTAAGTCTGCCAGTGAAGCTCTTTGACCTGGTTCATAATTAAGTCATCTGCATTTTTATTTGAGAAAGAAGATTTGTAGCTTTCGTAAAGGTATTTGAAGTTCAATTCTTTATCTGCATTTCCAATTTCGACTGTCTCTCTTCTGTGGTTCACTCATCTTGATCGGTACATAGTAGTATCTTACAGTCCTAGGCCTCAAACCATGCCTTTTGTGATATTCGCGAAAGGAAAATCTGACTTAAACAGGTCTTAGCTACCGATAAGGTATCATAGCTTTACCGAAAAATATTTGACTTTTCGTAACACTGATTAGTATCTTTGTGTGTCTTCCTAACAGGATTAAGGATTCAGAAAGGGTGGATTGTGAATGTAAATGCGAGGTCTATACACTATGATCCTGTGGTGTATGATGACCCAGTGAAGTTCAATCCATCGAGGTTCGACGTAAGTTACTTGAGCTGGCATCCTATGAATTGCTAAGTGCTAACAGGTTTGGTTGCCCGATTAGAACAAACTTTGAAGGTATTAGCTAGTGCATTTGTTGTCCACGTTCACTGATATAGCCAAACAAATGAGATTGGAAAACAAAGAACACCCATGGAGCAAGTATCTTGTTGTACATGACATAGATGCCAACGATCGACCAAGCTATATATGCTCGTCGGGTTTTTAATTTTTTTTCCTTTCCCTTTCAACTTTTTAATATCAACTATGGTTTCCTCTGATACAGGAAGACTCCAAGCCCTATAGCTTCTTGGCATTTGGAATAGGAGGGAGGATATGCGTGGGAATGAACCTAGCCAAGGCTATGATGCTAATTTTTCTACATCGGCTCGTTACGACATACAGGTGGGTTCCCCCGGAATTATTCTCTCTGTTTTCACCTTACCTTTTCCTTTGATATAATCTGCTGTTTACTTTGTTTGCGGTTTTCCTTGCATTCTTAGCAGAGAATAAAAGCTATAGGATTATAATTTTTAACTTGTGAGGAGAATTGACATTAAAAGAAAGGGAAAAAGAAAATTGGATTCGAGCTTAGGAGATATTTCAAAGCTTGTGGCTTATTGTTGATCAGGTGGAGGGTGACGGATTCGGATTCGAGCTTGCAGAAAGGAGCAATGTTCCCGATGCTGCGAAGCGGATGTCCTATCACTGTCTCCCCTGTTGTGGTAGAACCTAAAGTACCATAGGCATCTGATGTGGTGTCCGCATGCGACTGTGAAACAGATGCAGTTTATGCCATGGAATGTACCTGATTTCAAATGTATCAGAGGTGCAGTGAGTTATTAAATCTCATCTCATGAATCTTATGTTCGTGTTGGATGACGCTCAAATAAGGATCATTTTCCTCCTCTCTCTTTGTTGTCGCTCTCATCAGCATTGTTAAGGGTGATTCTGACGTGATCCTTTTGGCTTATCATCAGGATCATTTTCCTTTCTTTCCTCATGCAGCCAGCCATATTGTTGTTTCCTTCTGTGCGACACAGGGATTAAGCAATAATCTGTAACGATTAAAGCCAGTAAATAGAAATGGCATCTGTATTCAACTCCACAATAGTAGAAATGAGTGTTCTTTAACATCATCTTTTACTTGGTTTTTCATCGACTCAGGAAAAAGAAGCAACCGAGTCTTACAACCCCCACCTGCCGCTCGCCGGACACGCCGTGGATTATTTTCGTACGCATTCTGTAAGTCAATTTGTCTGATTGCGTCTCCTCGATACACGCATAACAGCATCATTCGTGCCAATAGATTTTGAGCCAACAGCTTTATTTATGCCAATAGATTTTAGATTCTTTCCTAGTACGAACGCAGCCTTCTTACATGTCTGGGCAACCAACCTCCACGAGAACTATTCATGATCAACTCAACCCGAGCTATACGATTGATAGCGAGCAAATTTTGTTGATACATAAATAAATAAATGGCGAATTTTCCGGAAAAAGCCATCAGCTGGTCATTCTCCTTGTACGTGTGGATTCCAAGGAGAAGTCTCATTGGTATCGCTTGCATCAGAAGATAAATTAATGTTCTATATATCATAGAAGCAAGAGGTGGAACGAAGCGGGTGGCTACAGTTGCTCTAACACTCCACGCGAATCGAGGGATCCAATTCTAATTAAAGATATATGATGGAGAGTCTCGGCCCGTAGCAACTCATCAGCATCCAGATTTCATTTACCCTGAAGACGGCAATGTTTTTTCTAAGTTCGACCTTGGGAACCCATGAACTGGAAAGCAAACTATCATTACTCGCACGGAAGAGGCAACACGAGCATTGCTGCACAACCATACCTTGGAGAACCAAACCCATGAATGACATCAAGCAAGAAAACGAAAAAAAGAGGGGAAATTAACAGTTTAATTATATATATATATATATATATCTGTCGTGTTTTCACATGCATATGGGATGTTGCAATCCGATTTTGATTACGTAATAAAATCTTTTATAATTTATTAAAAAAATTTAGATTTGAATCTCACATCTATTGTTTTCTTCGTCTCGAATCCCCTTCGTATCTGGTGATTCAAAAGGAAGCCCTAACCTTTGAAGTATTTTCATCCGTGTGCTGTTCGTTCAGGGGTTTTACATCGTCAGATATGCTTTGGGGATTTATCTGCTAAATCTCTTGACTGGGCCAGATCCGGCCCAAGACAGCTCAGATCATCTATCTAATCTCGTGGGTGGGCTTATATAGTATGCGGTCTACAACTACGACGCGAAGATAGCACCAACGGCCCGTGTGGAACCGGGCCCCACAGACCTATCCGTATGAACAGACTCCAACCCGTTAAGTGAGGGTATGAACACGCACATCTGAGCTTACCGTATCTTAGTTTGGCGACCGAGTGTCCCAAAAAAATATTTTTGGCATCAAAATCTTATGCTTATCGTAAACTGCGGTGCCCGGATCTAGTAAAAATATAACTTGGGCGTCGCTGATTCCCACCGCCGTCTCCAACGCCGGTCGGACTCACCGTCGACAAGGAAGACTGACTATAAGAGAAAGAGGCAGCGGAATACACATCCACGAGCAGGAGGATGACGAGGGGGGAGAATAGCTGGAGGAGAAGTAGAAGAGGAAGGAGAAAATAGGTGGGGGCAAATAACAGAGAGAAAAAGAAGGGACCGAGGAGGAGAAAGGGCAAGGAGCTGAATGAGAAGGAAGAAACTAAAGAATCAGTGGCCCGACCCGATTGCACTGTCACCGGCTTCCTCGTCCGTCCCGGTCGCCGCTCCTCTCCGGCCCGTCTGTGTCTCCGATGCCAATGTTATCGCATAACTTGGGCCCAAAGGTCGGCCCTTATTCACTTGGCGAAGAAGAAGAAGAAGAAGAACCAAGTTTGGAAGCCTTGGCCTATGAAAATGGGGTACAAGCGGTCACACGTGAGCTTACCGAGAACCAGTTCGGCGAAAACCTCAAATGCTCCAAGTTACGTGTTCGTATGATTAGCCTCGGTGATCGGGACTCTACAGCCGCCCTTGAACATCCGCCGCAGCCTATGCACGTCGTCTTGGACGTCAGCTGGACTGGCCGCTCCCGAAGAAGATTAGTGAAGAATGTTGGCGTCGTGATTCGACTTACCACTTGGGATCATCCATCCATCCATCATGCACTCTCTTGGTGTTAACCAAGCAGTTCGGTGGATGGTAAGATTAGAAAATGCAGTGGCTATTTGGAAGGAGAATACGTGTTGTGTACATATTAAATATATCTAATAGTTTCGAAAAAGAGGAGAAGAAGATAATGGAAGATCATATCGATACTGGAAAGTTACTCCTCGTGACCGTATTGCCTCCGGTTACATGATTGAATTCTGCCGGCACTCGGAGGTAATGTGGTTTTGCATCAAATGTCGTCACAAAACCAACGAAGCACCTGATGCAAGCTAATCTAATGGAATCGTGCTAATCTAATAATGCAAGATAACTTTTTTTGGTCATTAGCGTTGGGTGCCTTTATTCCTTCTTATCCACATTTTTCGACCCATTTAATCTGTGATTAACATGGGGCGTGGCCATCTGTGCTGTAGTGCATACGTATATGGACATTTTTGATCGACAAACAATTTCAACGCCAACAGATCGGGAGCGACGGGGAGGGTCGATGGAGGATCGAGCGAGAGGCGGAGGAGGGTAAAGGCGAGAGCCTTTTTTGGGATCCGAGCGACTCGTTCTCCGCAATTGTTCGCGTCTCCATCGGATCTTAGTGCAAGCAAAAAAAAAAAAAAATTGATTATGAGCCAATTTTTTCCCTTGTCTTTCTCGATTTGATAAAAAAAAAAAAGACTGGTTTTTTCCTTTGAAAGCTTTCATTTTGTTTTCTGTTCCATGGGATAATCCCTCTTGTGTTCTGGAATCTCTGTCCTTGGCATTGTACTATTCCTCATCGGATCCGAGCTGGAAGCGTGTAATCGTGACACGACAGATTTAATTTCTACGCCGGGAATCAATCGAGAAATATGAGCTTTTCGTGGTCCTTCAGCAGCCAGCTTTTGATGGAGGAATCTCCATCCTCCTAGTTCTGTAGGAGGAAAAGGGAGAAGCCAAAAAAGATGGATTTTTGCCACTCCTTTCTTTCTCTTCGTTGAGGTCTCCCCACCCGCCATCTCCTTATCATGCTTGATTGGTATCCAATGGATTAGATCTTGATTTCCTATTGCTTCAGACTCCAGAGGCATCCCAGTGGCCGTCGCCTCCCGACGGAAGGCTTTGATGAAGATATCTACAAATCTTCCCTGATTCATCGCGAGAAGAAAAAGAGAGAAGCAATTCCTTGTTTCGATTTCTCTCTTCTTGCATCTGTTAGATCTCCAAAAAAGCTTACCTTGCAGACTGTTCAAATGCCAATGATTTCCTTCTCGCCCCCTTTCTCGTCCAGTTAATTGACCCCGCAACTTCTGGCCTGGAAGCCAGGAAATGTCGTTTAAGAGCCTCGTCCGTGAGCTGAGGGATGGGATCGGGAGCATGTCAAGAAGAGGAGGAGGAGCGATGGAAGGATGATGACCGCGCACAGCCGAGGATGTGCCCCGCATCCGCAGGAGCTGGGAAGATAAAAAAAAAGATGGTTTTTTCCTTTGAAAGCTTTCATTTTGTTTTCTGTTCCATGGGATAATCCCTCTTGTGTTCTGGAATCTCTGTCCTTGGCATTGTACTATTCCTCATCGGATCCGAGCTGGAAGCGTGTAATCGTGACACGACAGATTTAATTTCTACGCCATTAACGGGAATCAATCGAGAAATATGAGCTTTTCGTGGTCCTTCAGCAGCCAGCTTTTGATGGAGGAATCTCCATCCTCCTAGTTCTGTAGGAGGAAAAGGGAGAAGCCAAAAAAGATGGATTTTTGCCACTCCTTTCTTTCTCTTCGTGAGGTCTCCCCACCCGCCATCTCCTCTATCATGCTTGATTGGTATCCAATGGATAGATCTTGATTTCCTATGCTTCAGACTCCAGAGGCGCATCCCAGTGGCCGTCGCCTCCCGACGGAAGGCTTTGATGAAGATATCTACAAATCTTCCCTGATTCATCGCGAGAAGAAAAAAGAGAGAAGCAATTCCTTGTTTCGATTTCTCTCTTGACATCTGTTAGATCTCCAAAAAAGCTTACCTTGCAGACTGTTCAAATGCCAATGATTTCCTTCTCGCCCCCTTCTCGTCCAGTTAATTGACCCCGCAACTTCTGGCCTGGAAGCAGGAAATGTCGTTTAAGAGCCTCGTCCGTGAGCTGAGGGATGGGATCGGGAGCATGTCAAGAAGAGGAGGAGGAGCGATGGAAGGGATGATGACCGCGCACAGCAGCAGCAGCAGGGGAGGTGGGCGAACCTACCGCCGGAGCTGCTGCTGGATGTGATCCAGAGAGTGGAGGCGAGTGAGGTGGCGTGGCCGGAGAGGAGGCATGTGCTAGCGTGCGCGGCGGTGTGCCGCTCGTGGCGGAACATCACGAAGGAGGTGGTCAGGTCCCCCGAGCAATGCGGCCAGATCACCTTCCCTTTCTCCCTCAAGCAGGTCTCTGATCGCCTCAACCCCCTTTCAGATTTGGGATCAAATTTGTGTTCGTTTCGCAATTGCTTTGTGGTGTATAGATCTCTTTCTTTCCCTGAAAATTTCAATCTTTTCCTGATCGTCTTTTGTAATTTTTGGTTCTCAATCTGAAATCAGCCTGGGCCACGAGATCACCCGATTCAGTGCTTTATAAGGAGGGAGAGAGCGACGTCGACCTTCTGCTTGTACCTGGGTCTGACCCCCTGTAAGCAATTCCTTTCTTTGCCTCATTGCTTGCTTCTTATGATCTACGGTGGTTAACTCAATTGCTTCAGTAATTTGGACTATTCACATATTATGGCAATGTGATCGGAGATGATTCAGAGATGGGCTTTCTTCATCTCATTCTTGCACCACCCAGTTTACAGAAATTTCTGAATCTATAAATAATTTCCTTTTTTATATCACCGCTTGAAGATTTCTTCCATCAATTTCTGAATGCTTCTTAGTTTATCATATCGGCGAATCATCATGAAACAAGTCTCAAGGACAGTGATCTCAGTTTTCTGCGATCGGCAAGTGTAATGTGGGATCAAGTGTCACAAATTGTCATGCATCCTGTTATTCTGCTCTATAGATGATTTTTTCTAATGCTGTTGACAAACTCTGATAACTGCAGCACTGCAGGGGCAGAGTGACAAGCTTTTGTTGGCAGCCCACAAGATCAGACGTGCAACGAGCACCAACTTTGTGATCTCATTGAATCCTGATGATTTCTCTCGAGCTAGCAGTACCTATATTGGAAAAGCGAGGCGAGTGTTCTTGTCTACTTCACTCTGAATTGCATTATGCTTTCGTTGCTGTTTGTCTTATGATCTTTTGGATCTCAACCAGGTCAAACTTTCTGGGAACAAAGTTCACTGTTTATGACAGCGAGCCTCCTTATGATGCTGCAGTTTCTTCAAGCAATCGGTCAAATCGAAGGATTCATTCTAGGCAAGTGTCCCCGAGAATACCAGCTGGCAATTACAACATTGCTACCATCTCCTATGAGCTGAACATCTTGCGAACCCGAGGGCCACGAAGAATGCAGTGCACGATGCACTCGATTCCCATCTCCTCCATCCAAGAAGGTGAGAGTGTCCCTGCACCCAGCAGTTTCATTCACTCCGACGATCAACGGCTCTCCAGTTTACCAGTTGTGAAGGGCAAGGAGCCGGTGATAGGTTTTTCTTCCACCAGTCTCAGTGAATCAAATGCACCTGTCCAGATCAATGGAGAACCTCTCATTCTAAAGAATAAAGCCCCTCGGTGGCATGAGCAGCTTCAGTGCTGGTGCTTGAACTTTAGAGGACGAGTAACAGTGGCTTCTGTCAAGAACTTTCAGCTTGTGGCAGCTGCAGATCCTTCCTGTCATGTTTCTCCAGCAGAGCAAGAAAAAGTTATTCTTCAGTTTGGTAAAATAGGAAAGGATATTTTCACTATGGATTATCAATATCCACTCTCTGCATTTCAGGCATTTGCAATTTGCTTGACGAGTTTTGACACTAAGCCAGCATGTGAATGAACCAGTGAAGGTACAGACCTTTTTTATTTGTTTGCTTCTAAATATTTAATTCCTTCATTGACATTATATTCTTCATCTAAGTGACTTCGGTGGCAGACTTCTGTCAAGTTCGAGATCTTGGAGGAGGAAGTGGTTGTCTTTACTAAATGTTACTCATCTCACACACAATGCTTGTAAGATGTTTTATGCTTTCCCATATCAACCACCTTGTCTTGTAACTAATTCTGTCCTCTTTTGGCTGATCAAGGAAGTTGATTCATAAATTTTATATATAGTGTGCCTGCCTCATGTATACATAATCATATTGACGGAAAAAATGATTCTTTTATATTTAATGGTGAAGTAATTAAAGTTGCCATCAAAGTTCATGTATGATGGAACATGTGAACACTTAGTCTATAGATGCCATCTTAGTTGGTCATAATCCTCGTCAAAGGTATACAAAGTCATATTAATGAGAATTTTCATATTTCTCCTGATATCCCTCGAATGATAACAGAAAACTCCTTTGGTGTATCTCGTCAAAGCTTGGATTGATTTCATCTGGTCCTTCTACTTAATAGGCTTAGTTGGTTTGCTGGATAAAATCAAGTGAACTGTGATCTTCTTGGCTGCAAGTGCCCTTATAACATCATGAGTTATCGGTGGTTTGCACATTGCTACTAGCACTTGTTTGTGACCAGTGGAACTTCATTACCTGCCTGCTGTGATCTCTCCGTTGGAGTTTCATACTTATATTATCACTTTCTTCACCTGTCTGCTTATCAGTCTTGTTTACTTTCTGAAAGCCTGCATTTTTCAATATCTAGTATCCGATGTAGGTGGATGGATGCAAGGCATGGTCTCTACCTGCATCTTGTGAGTACCAAGTATGTAGCTTATGGGTCCAATTGATCGGAACCTCAAACTCTTGAAACATGTGGAATATCAGACATCAGCTTTGCATGCGCTTTTCCTCTTAAACCATTCATATGTTGCTGCTTATCAACTGTCGCTTGTCCCGGGTTGGACATGGCTCTGCCTGGAATCAGGGTTTGATTATGATATATTCAGTATTATACTATTGCGAACTCCTCGTTTGAGTTATATGAAGGTTTTGTATGTTGGTGCGCTTCTGGATCTTCTTTCACATGGGTCATCTTCACTTTGGCTCCAGCTTTTGCTTCTGATTCTTGGCTGCTAGGATTCATCAAGCCTCTTAAGGTTCTTCTTCTTCTTCTTCCAGCA
Organism: Musa balbisiana; assembly: GCA_004837865.1. Taxonomy (NCBI): domain Eukaryota; kingdom Viridiplantae; phylum Streptophyta; class Magnoliopsida; order Zingiberales; family Musaceae; genus Musa; species Musa balbisiana. The sequence goes on along the minus strand of PYDT01000254.1, from coordinate 8,753 downwards.
TTTGTTGTTATTTGTGTCGGTTCTGGGTCATTTTCAGATTCTTCTTCTGCTTGTGGAAATACCTGAGTTTATTGTACTTTCTTTGGGTTTTATATATGTTTCTGGTTTTCTTTTAGTTCTGGAAATATTGTGGTCATCTCTTGCACTTACCAAGTTTTAATTTTTTATTTTTTTTCCATGGGATAAAGATGTTTTGCTTGGACTTGTTCTAGTCATAAGATTTGATTTCTGACGCTGTCGGCTTAGGACCTGGCTCCATTTCTTCTGGAGCTCGGGATTAGGGTGTTGGAGATTCCTGTGTCTGGATTGTGGTCAAAGAAGTTGGGGTGTTTCCATAGGCTCCTCCTTTTCGGCATATTCGGTTTGCAAGGATTGATGGTGTTTGATGAGTCATATTTGGTTATTATGGTTGGGGATCGATCACACCTTTAGATGGAGATGATGTTATCGAAGGTTCTTTGGTCGGTTATGGTGGGAGATAGATAGTCTGGAGGGCTGAGAGTCTGTGATGCTGAGGATGAAAACCAAGGATGGGGGTGTTTGAGATTCTGTGTCAGGGTTGCTGAGTAGGGGTGGGTAGTATTTCCATAGAAATTTCGGTTCGTGTTGGTTATTTACGGTTGAAATGGAAATGATGTTGTGGGTGCTACTTTCTTCCTTGATCATGCTGGAGATGGTCAGCAGTCTGGAGGGCTGAGAGTCTCCCATGTAGAAGGAGATGGCTGTAGTTGAGGAATTTGATCTCTTCTCTGTGAGATGATGATAAAAGAAGACCAAGGAGAAGGTGAAGCTGACAGGATGGTAAGAGCTTTTGCTGGTGTGGATGCCCAATCCCACGTAGCTCGGGGTGATGACAGCAGTGGAGTTTGGGGTTCCCCGTTATGGGAACCAGAAGCTTGTTTCAGCAGTGTTTGGTGGTGCATAGACGAAAGACGTTCTGTGATCAAGTTGCATAATTAATTGACCTGTTGTCACGTCTAAGATTATCTAAGGTGTGCAACGCTTATGCAATTTTGGTCCCAAAAAAGATTAATCTACATCTTAACGTCCATAAAAAAACCTATATAAGGAAGAAAAAAAAAATCAAAATGACGAATATGTAGGAAATATATCATCGTCATAGATGAAAAATACCGACTCATTCACCACCTCCTCCAAATAGGTCTTCACTATCTCTCAATTGCCCCATGAAAACAATCTATTATCCAACATAGTAGCTTGTTTAAGAGGTCTCGAAGATTCTTTCACTTTAGAAATAATGTCCAACATAGATGATCGATTGGATTTTTGACTCCTTCATTAAGTTCGAACTAATACTCTACCTTGCATCCTAGTGAAAAGGATTTTGGTAACTTAGTCGTTGGCACACTAGCATGTTCTTCATGAGTGTTCTTGTTAACAAGCCCTTGTCTTGTATTAAGGCCCTTCGAGTCTAACTACAACGTTATGGGATGAGTTAAACTTTTTCACCTTGATTCCTTCATTTGTATAACTAAAAATATGTGTGTTTTTCAAAATTCCCTTCGAAAGTCTCGCATGCAAGAAGATCACCATTCATAAAAAAATAAAAAAAAAGAGTTTAAAAATGACATTGGTACTACTTTATCTTTTACCGAATCTCTATCCTAACAATGACTTGAAAATCGCCCAAGGATGCATTATAAAGTTGGTGCTCCCAATCCAATCAGGATGTCGACTCCCTTCACCAATTTAAAAATAGGCTCTGCCTCCAAATTGCCTGCCTTCATGTGGCTAGAACTATTTGTTAGTTTTTATTCGAGTCACTTTGCCTCTCAGTTTGCTATTAAATTGGTATGGCTTATGTATCCACCAATGTTGTCATGTGCCTTTAACTTCTTTTAGCATTGCCTTCGACTATCCTCAACTTAACCTTGCATTCGACAATTGCACCACCCAAATACGAGATCATTATGTTGATCCTTCGTCACTCTTCAATTCTGACAAACTTGAGCTTGAAAAGTCAATCTTCTTGTTTTAGCGTATGCTCAGGCTTTTCCCATATTTCACCTTGCAATGCATTCAATAAGTGCATAGCTTCTATGTGAGGTCTTGGTGATGAATCATCGTTACTCGAACATGACCTACTCGAGTTGAAAGATTTTGCCTTCACCCTGCCCTTCTCCTCCGATTAGAAAGAAATCATAAGAACATTGAGCATAAATTTTTGTTATAGGCATTCCATCATTAGATGATATTCACCGTAAAAAAGAAACTTATGGATATTCGAGACATTCCTTTTGGATCCATATCTCATTGGAGCCCAATCTTTCTATCGGGAAGCTTTTGGAGATCATTTCTTTGATGAATACTTTTTCTCCACAATCTCAAAGGAGATATTTAAGCATCGTTCCTCTTTAGTGATTACACTTGCTAGCTCACAAAAATTCCAATGATGTAACTAATGCTTAGCCCACGATTTCAAGCTATCAATAAAACAAAATTATTTATCTTTCTTAAATATGTCTCGGATATCTAATATCAGTATGTAAATCTATTCCACATAATCCTGAATTGTAGGACTCTAGTAAAATTGCTATAACTTTCATTATGCAACAAACTCTATGTTATCTAACATGAACTTAGTTTGTAGTTTCCTCTTCAAGACATCTCAAGTGATGATATTACAGCGACCTTACTATGTTTCTTCATAATGTATGTGCGACAATAGTTTTGGTTCACCAATGAGATATATGGTCGCTAATAATATCTTAGAATCTTCTGATTCAACTTAGGTTGCTCTGATGTATTATTCCTGCTAGTCATAGGTGCCCTGCAAGCCAATCATGTGAGTGATAGCACGTGTGACTTGACACGTAGTCTTTTTGCTTTTTATTATTATTTGACATTTTATCACTTTATATTGACTATTGTTTGAATATATTATGATATCCATGGAACTGTGTAATGGAAATCGGATTATGATGAGATCACGATAATGAGACTGATTCACTTTTAAATATAGATCCTAAATAATTCTGGTCATAGGTTACTCGAGAGGGATATCGAGATAACCGGATAAACTGGTGTGCTGTATACCCGTCCATATGATTGATGCAGCTGGTCTCATAGCTGCTCGTGTAGGGATACTAGGGATATAGTATAAATGCTCATTGGAGAATAAGTTCACTGATTGATCCGCTTACGAAATGTTGGATGGTTGATGATGCCTTATTGTTAGACAACAATTTCGTAATCTCATTGGTGTATTTGTTTCTTAGACTTGAGATACCAATGATATCCTGTATGAGTATTTCATTCTTTGATACCGGATATATAGGACTAAAGGTTCTAAATCTAGCACAGTCGGTCATCGGGAGTTGTAGCCAACCTTACGAGGACTATTGAGTTTCGATAAAGGGTCATCCACTCTTGGTGTCATGAGAGGAATATCTCATGTGTTCTTGTTTTGACAAATCCTTAGCCAAGGTCATTTAGATCGAGAGAAAAAGAGTACTCCAAGAGAATTTGATTAGAGCGAGACTCGATTAGAAATCGTACAGGTCTGATGACACCATGTCCAGTATATGATCTCTGGGATATTAGTTGTATGAGATACTATAGGCACACGGTAACTAAGGACAGACAAGTCAAATGGATTGGATTCCCCTGTATCATATTGAGATAATAATTTACTGAGCTAAAAGGAGTTTTGACAGGTGTACCCCATGACCAACTCGATATTGGGCCTAGAGGGTCATACACATATGATAGACATTGCGATGAGTAGAGGTT